>JBBPOF010000001.1:0-236705 GCA_038091315.1 Porphyrellus cyaneotinctus | reverse complement strand
TATAACTGGCAGTGAGAGACCATGACACCTCATACTTACCTTGATGGCGTGTGCCCCTTCACGTACCTGGGCGTGCGGGCCGTGGGGACCTTCCATAGCACGGCGACCTTGTCCATACAGAGGGTAATCACGGCTTGTATGGGCTTCGGCTCATGCACTGTCTCAATATTTTCCTGTCCTGCCACGGCCACTCTGGCTGGGCAGGCCATTCCTTTTTTTTTTCGCTCTTTTTCCATTCTAACCCTAACCCTATGTACACATATTATTGCAGTAGTGCCATTTGGAGCGCATCCATCACTGCACGAAAGTGTTGCTGTTCCACCTCCGTGAGTTCCTCCCCTGATCTCTTCAGTGCAATCCCTACAACGACACTGCGTAGTTCACCTCCCATTGTTAGCCAGAGTAGTGTTGCAATCTGTGCTGCATAAAGCGAGTAGAGTGTTTGCATGTGTGCTGACGGTGCACTCCCAAAGATGGGCGTGAGTTGTATGGCTGGAGAGGGAGGAGGGAGAGGCTCTCGTGGGTGGGTTGTGGTGTGGGCATGTAGATCCGCCATCGATGGAATGGACGCTTGGATCTGATCACCAGTGAGCAGCAGAGTCCTCCGAGAGGAAGAAGACAAGTGCACCAGATTGCCTACTTTTCCCATCTGGGTGACAAGCACAAGGATCCGATCCGCAAATGGTTGAACGATGAGTTCTGTGCGCAGATCGCCTACAAGTACAGATGTCTGGAGAAACTTGGACATCGTGTGTTGGTGCTGTGTGGTCGTGAGACCAAACTCCAATGGATGGATGATCACGTGTCCTGTAGCCGAATAGCTTGTCGTGTACGGATGTCGACTACAGAAAGTGCTCCTACCAAGAGAAAGGCCAATGAATGGAGAGCGAATTGGTGGGACTTACATCCTCTCGTGGAGCATCTTCGCAGGTATTTCAGCGTCTTCCTTGATCTTGACTCGTCACCCATTATCGCAGACCTGTGGCTTGGTCTGGTTCATCCACCGTGTTTACCGCGCATCCAACTCAGCCCATCATCGTCGGTCGTCTCTTCCCATCTTCAAAGCAATTCTTGGTGGTATCCCCAGATCCGATTCTCCGCTCACCTGCTTCCTATGGACCGCCCACACTCATCAGTCTCTCCCCAAATGACAAGTGGTTGTTCGCATTCTTCCCTAGCTCCGAGACTGACGGTATCGCTTGCATATGGATTCGCGGATCTTGTGTAGATGCTTGGATGGTCAAAGAATACTGGCAATTCAGCCGTGGCTTTGGCGTCATAACATGCGGCTGGGCTGGCATTGAACGTGAGGTCCGTCGTCTCATATTTCGAGTCCAGACAAGTGCCGTCATTCATCTGGAACAGTGGTCGACCTCCCCAGATGGTTCATCATCTCGTCTCCCGTCTCGGGGTCCATTGACACCAGTGTCGGATCCAACTCTCCTACTTGTGACGCAGGCACACCAACTTCATGTTTGCTACCTCCGCACCTATGTCTCGCCTTTCAAAATGTTGCTGTGCTCTTTGACTCAGCCTTATTTCACTGCTGAGGGTCAGCCACGTGGTGCGATGCACGACACCCCGGCCGGTCCCAAGACCTCGAGACTTTGCATCTGCGCTGCGATCGAATTTATTTACGGCGGTATAAGTTTTCTTTTTATTTTCCTCCGCCATCCAGTCTCACCCTGTTGTTGCGCTAGATTCCTCCATTCTGGTCGCCATGAGGTCTAGGAGGTATCCCACCTCTGACAGCTTGAAGCCGGCTGCGTATACCGATCTCGATCTCGGTATATCATTAGATATTCCACAGTCGCAAGGTCCATCTCCGGACGATCTTGGCCCATCTTTAGAATGGGGCGCACTAGCGGAAGAACAGACGATCGAGCTATGTGAAGTAAAGTTTCGTTTTGACGGAATGCACATGAGTATGATCCCGATCACTATCGCCTGCAAACTACTCAAGCATGGATTTCGGAATGCTAGGTCTGATCAGTCAGCCACTCCAACCTGTTCATCATTCCTTTCCACGCGTGAGCGGCCTCACGTTTGTCTGTTCTCCACCTCCGAAGCCCGATCCTTCAACCTCGCCGAGAACCTCGCCTAAGAGGGACAGACAGCCTATACGTCCGACGGAACCCGCATCAACATTCCTGGTAGTATCTTTTTTGGACTTCGAAGAATGTAGGGTTGCCCATTTCTATGTGTACTTCGAAGGTCCACTGAAACCAACTTGTGAACACCCTCATGCTTTCTGTCGTATAGACAGCACAATACCCAAATCGGCAGTTGTAGCGTATGCTCTCAGCCGCGCGGCTACAAACAAGACAGCCTGGGTGATACTCATCACGATATCGTCGTCATAAACACTAACTTACTTAACTAGACTATCCACCAAGTCGGAGAGCGCTCATTTTTTCCGCATGTTTTTACGCTTTCATGTCCTGCGTGGGTTTCCGCTCATCCCCGGAGGAGGGGTCTCTTAGCTTTGCTGGCAGACATGGGTGGTTCTATGTCACGACGGAGCAAGCATGCAACGGAAGTGGCAGTTGGTAATATTGTTGTTTTGCGACTGTACGTTGCTGTGGTGCACAAACATCGAATCACTGACGTATCAGAATCATTGTTGCAGACCTGACCTTAATGATGACCCCGAATGGGAGCAGTCGCTAATCATGGCGCCGATAGGTAGGCCTGGGATGGATTGTAAGTCCCTTCATGAAGTACTCTACGCCGTTGAATTCGCGTGTTCCAGGGCCAGTGAACATGGTGGTGTCAAGAAATGAAGTTCTTTTGTGCACAACAGCTTTGTGTAGAATGTCAATCCATGCTCTGCCCAAACAACTTACAAAAGTATCGGTATCAAGGGGTACATACACTCCGTTTTTCTTCTTGACAGTTTAACCCCATAACTCTTAGATTCTGCTCTGAGAAACATCTCACCTCTTTCCATGGCGCTTGTTACTTCTCTCCAGTCGCGTAGATCGATAACGGACGTTGCTCATGTCCTTGCTGTATCTACGGTGCCGTTGGATACTGTTGTGGATACCATGAGAGGAGTATGGTCGGCATTTGAGATAAATGTACGTGCTGGGCTAGTTGGCGCATCTAGTGTTGCGGATGTTCTGGGAGCAACTGTTGAGCTTTATAGGTCAGTTGCTCCTCCGTTTACCTTGGTTATTCTGTCACGCTACTTCACAGAACAAGAGCGCGAGTTCTTGCGGATGACCACGAGAAAGACTTACTGTCGTCTCTTTGGAGAAACGCCCACGATATGTGTTCTCTAATAGCCTGTCTTGCCGCTTTCGAAGACTGTAAGGAGCCTGAAGGATACGATCTTGGTAGGACACTGTTTCCTATCGTGTAAACGATTATGATGACCACTGCTATCCAGAGGCTATCTGGCAACTCGTTAGTCTTTCGGGGTGGGCAGTGAGCTTTCTAGAGAAGCTCATGAAAGAATGCCTATTTGCCGCCGATTTACTCGAGCCTACTGATGGCTCGGACGCGCTCGCCCTGAATGGTATGCCCCTCTATCGTACACACTTAATGGAGCGGCTCAACCACTGTAGAAAGCGAACCATCTCCCTCTTTCCCTTTTGATTCACCTATATTTCTCCACCTCGCTCATCCATTTATTCTAACAAATCTTATTGGGGTCATTGTGCATGTGAATCGCTTTTACCATTCACTTAGTGCGCTTACACCGAAAGGAGAAAACTCGCAGATTGCTCGGGATATCCTCATGGATATTATTAGTTGTTCTGGGCTTGATCTCAGGGGTATAGAACTGGTTTTAAAAGATGCAATGCCTGACATGAGAAGTATTTCTGGTAAGTCAGCATATACCAATTCTGGCACCTTCCAACTCTATCCCTCAACAGCAGATGAAACGAGGTTGTCACTATCAAAATGTCACCCGGTCCCCGCTCAATATCCATTACTACGAAAAGTGGCACAAACCCTAAATACATCTCCCGCTATCGACAAACCGCGCTTGTTTATAAAGGCTGCAGACCTCGTTGATGCATTCGCAAGTTTGTCGACTTCTGGACAGTCCGGGAAGGAGCAGGATCGGGATGTCGTCACTAAAGGTGCTTTGATGCGGCACATCCCTAGCTTGCTTTGCCTCCGGTGCGGTTATAGGTCAGGGTTAGGCGGGGAAGTAAGCGTTGCGGGACATGTCTCGTTGAGGTGGAGAACCTGGCAGAAGATGTGGGCAAGCCGCTGTATCTGTGGGGGGGCCTGGATCAATGGAAACCTATAGTAGGACATTCACTGGTGATCTTTGAATGCTCGTTTATAAGTGGATGTTCGAGCATAACGTTTAGTAAAATCCATTTCAAGTTACATTAATGTCACCATCATCTATATGATTATAAGATCAATTATCAAACGCCGGTGGCAAGGAATCGAAAGATTGCAGATGAACCATACACCTGCAAGTTCTTCTTCCCTTGCCATCTCGCGCCTCTTCTCAGGTTTTCTCGGGCAAGGTACGCCAGGTTGAGTGCCGAGAAGATTGCCATGCCAACGGTCATTATAATGAACGTGATAGTATTTCGAAGCCGAAGACAGCGAGCCAAGGAACCATGTACCACCCGCATTGACCATGATGAAGGCAATCGCGACCAAGAATGAATATCCAAGTCCAGCCGGCCTACCACTCTTCCCGCTGATCTCGTCGATGGAAAGACCACCCGGACCGATGATGAACAAGAAAGCAACCCAGAATCGTTGTGTACAACACCTTTTAGGGTGTCTGAGTGAATATTCAGTCCGAGTTGATAGTGATAACTGACCTTGTAAGGTAGAAGCAACACCCACATGGTGACCAGGGCGGGAAGCATCAGATTGGCCCGATACGTTGAAAGGTGAATACAGATAGAATTGCACGTTTAGATCTGTGACTTACCTTCAAGAGCAAGTTTGAGGGAAACTCGGCGGCAATATATAGACTGCACATCTTAGAGTCGTATCAAGTGCAGCAAAAGTTGAGTCGGCCACGGAGTACTATGGTGAATCGGAACCAAGGCGAACCAAGCAGTCTGTTTCAGTGTACCTCGTAGTTGGATAGCTTAAGGACTTCTGCAATCTAGCTATGCGGGCGTTTGAGACGTTCGCCCTGTCCTGTAGTAGTAGTACCAGTGAAGTCTGACCGCGAAACATACCAGGAAAGAAAGTAGATAAAACATTGAAGAATCCATCTGTCGAACTTCCTCCAGGGACCCCTCGAGGGTAACTCGTTCCGCTTCCGAGAATCTGTCATCCTCGAGTCTGTCGGGTTCCTTGCCGCTGTCTAGAGGGGAAGAGTCATAGAAAATTTGTACTTCTCGTGGATAAAGGTCGCAAAAAAATCATAACTCGGACTCGTCCTGGGATCGTGACAAAATGTGCCAAGCCTGGCCCGGAACACTGCATTTAGAGTGGCAGAAGTACTGTTAGGTATGGTATCTGCAAGTCAGCAGTAAGGGGTATCGTGTGGGTTGGGGATTGGTCCATCGGTACAAGGGTACAATCTATCAGCACTTCAGTGGTGTCATATGTCTCCATTCCAGATGAAGTTCGATTTGAAGCTCCACCTCGTCGGTATGCAATTGATGGCTTTCTCAGGCACGTATGTGCACAGAGGGTAATTACGTAGGTTCGCTCCGCGTACGCTGGCACAAAGCGCATGGGCGGATGGTGGTGAGTCTGCAGGACGTGCTGACTGTGATGATTACGTAATTCCATTGACCAAGGGGTACTACCTTTTTCGGAATGCTAACATCGTCCAGTGGTACTAGTTGGTTTCACTCCAAGTTTGAGCAGAAGACGTTCCCACATCCACCTTGCTTCTAAAAATCCGCTGCAATTCATTCCGGGCATGCCAAAAGTAGCCATTCCTTCCCTGCCTGTGTCTGGGCTCTTCGCCGTTTCAAAACCTTCGGGCCCGACTTCAATGTCTGTTCTTGAAGACATAAAACAACTCGTCGGAAGCTCACGTCTATTTGTGGATGCGCGCAAGTTGGAAAACCGGACCGGAAAGGAGAGCAGGAAGAAGAGAAAAGATACCGTCAAGATCGGCCAAGGTGGAACACTGGATCCACTTGCTGATGGAGTACTCGGTAAAATTCATATCGGCTTTCATATCAATATTCTATCGGTGACCTCTCGGGACACTAGTCATTGGTGTTGGCAAAGGAACCAAGCGTCTATCTGGTTTTCTGGATTGCGTCAAGGTAATTCGCTTTTTCGGACTACGCATTTCGTTTCGAGTTTTCAGCCAGATTGCATAGGAGTACAGGACCACGGCCCTTCTAGGCTGCGAAACAGATAGTTACGATTGTCATGGATCCCGTGTGCGCGATGCTCCATGGCGTCATGTCACCAAAGAAGCAGTGGAGAGGATCCTCGGCGAATTTAAGGGCGAGATATACCAAATACCGCCTATGTTTGTCTCTCTTCCCAATTCCTCGTTTTTGTCTCTCAATCTCATTAGATTCTCGGCGCTCAAGATGGACGGCAAGCCGTTATATGAATATGCCCGTCAAGGCATACCATTGCCTCGGCCCATCGAGAAGAGGAAAGTTACTGTCCACTCTCTCGATCTTGTCGATTGGAAGGGGAGCAGTCACAACTTTCGGTGGCCGCAGAAGGAGTTCACTCCAGATCAGAAGGCTGCTCTCAAGACAGCCCTGAAATCTGTCGAAGATCGCATCATAAATGACACACCCGTAGAACACACTGAGCAGATCCCGACGGCATTCGTTCTGAGCATGAAAGTCTCGGGAGGCACGTACGTCCGCTCAATTGTTCACGATCTCGGTCACGCCCTTGATTCTGCCGCGCACGTCGTCACTTTGACCCGGTCTCGGCAGGGAAGGTTCACCCTGCATCCTGAAACCGGAGAAGACAAATCATGTGTGCCTTGGGACGCTTTCGAGAAGGCATTGGAAAACGAGGGCGTGCCAGGTGAAGATGGTTGGAGGTTGTGGGAGAGAGAGGTTCTCGATCGATTGGAAATAGTGGACGCGCCGAAAGAGTAGAATGCTATCCACGTCGTGGCTACTACAATGTACGTTGCCCCTGGGTACATGCGGGACTGACTGATGCTACGTTGTCGTTTCTCAGAAACGAGCCCTGTGCGAGCCAAGAGAATCCCTGCGCCTGTTAACTTGAAGGGTACTGCTAAGCGAATACCATATGTTTGGAGTTTCGATCTCAACCAGCCACTGCACTGTGCATTCATCAAAATTCCAGTTTGAATATCTCTAACGGGGTAGCGTGTGTGGCAGCCGTCGGGGTGACAAACACGATGATTGATCCAGATCCGCCTCCCCTGTGCATGCTGGCACTACGGACCGGCCACACCACAGGCCCGGCCCGCTCGCCGGAACCGACAGGTCAGAGGAGGTAAATTAAATCGCCTTATATACCCCGCTGTGGGCTGCCAACTCCGTGAGCCATCCTTCCCTTCACCCTGGTTGAGCATGGTAGCTAGCGGCACCAACGACCAGAATCAGTCCACCATAACCCGCCCATTGGGTCCTGGCATCTATGCTCCTATTCCCACTTTTTTTCATCTGAAATCCGAGGATCTTGGTCAGTGGTACTGATCAGAAGCCGATAAAGCGCTACTGAAGGGGAAAAAAGATCTTGATACGCTCGAGAAACATGTCCTTCGAACAGCTTCAGCAGGCGTCCGACCACTACTGTCGGGTTCCATGGGCGAAGCCATCCACTTGTCGCACGCCGAGCGATCGACGTTAATCAAGACAGCGAGGAAAGTTCTGGACAACACAGGTTTATACGAGGTACCAGTTATCTCTGGAATTGGTGCTGGTAGCACGCGGGAATGCATTGAGCTGGCAAACGAAGCAGCCGAGTCCGGGGCGGACTGCACCATCGCCATCTGTAGTGGATACTTTGCTGGAGCACTCGCTGGGAACAAGAAAGCACTGAAGGCTTTTTGGACGGAGATCAGTCAGAAGAGTCCGATACCCGTCATGATGTATAACTGTGAGGGTAGTGTTCGTATTGTCGATGTACGACTGACTTGTCCATTTTGTCTTAGATCCTGGAGCTGCTGGGGGGATTAACCTAGATTCTGAACTTATCACTGAGCTCGCTGTAGAGTGTCCCAATTTAGCCGGTGTCAAGCTAACGTGTGTTGATAAACCCATGTGTGCGAGTGCCCATGCTAAAAGTGCTCGTCGACAGGTGCGGTGATGTAGGAAAACTAACACGCGTCGCCGCCACTGTTTCCGACCCCGCTTTTTCTTCCGTCCATCCACGGAAGACCAAAGATCCATTCCTTGTCCTCGGCGGATTCGCCGACTTCTTGCTCCCAGGTGCATATGCCAACGGCGATGGTGCCATTACAGGTCTTGCGAACATCGCACCAGTAAGTGAATAAACGTTTCACAGCATGTATTTTGGTAACACTGTTGTTGCAAAAGCATACACTAGTCAAACTATTTCAACTAAGTGAGGGATCCAAGACCAATCCTAAACTTCTTGGCGAGGCCCAAAGATTGCAAGGAATTGTTTCACGAGCAGATGCTACAATTGCCAAGGCGTCTATAGCTGGCACCAAGTTTTTGCTAGATAAGCTTTACGGATATGGAGGTAATCCTCGGCGGCCACTTCCTCCCATTGAGCTTGCAGCAGGCGAAACTTTGTGGGAACACCCACACACTCAGGCACTCGTGGCTGAGGAACGATCGCTCGTCATGGCAACAGAGAAGGCGATTCATTCACCTTTTATGAGTTAGGCTCGGTAGTCGAGAAATATTATGTGTACCATGTGCATGTGTCTACCGCTTTTGTTGGGGGGAATCCCGCATGTTTATTTTTCGACATAACTAAGTACTCGTCATGCATTGTACTTAAAGGCCGAATTCGAATATGCCAACGTTTCATGAACAATTCGCCGCTACTGTTCCGATGCCGCACGGAGGAGGGCTCTCGAACCAGACGTTCCAGTAAGCGGTTTCGAAGGTTCCGGTGTGCTCCCAAAACGGATGCGAGATTGGGCCAAGGCTTATGATACTATCCATCCAATGACTTCGGCAGTTTCTCAAAAACACCGTATTCCACGTAACTATTTCATTGTCCCCACAACTATACATTATCTTTAGTATGATTTGGGCCACTGCGAGCTTGAACGAGCAAAATCGAGGTGGAAATGAGCACAATGGCTCAAATGCTGGTCGTCACGCCTGCCGTGACGGAGTTTGAAGTTTGCTAACTGTGATCTGGGAATGCTGCATCGTGCAACCTCGGACGCAACTTACGAGTTCACGGATTGTCACGATCTACACTTCCTGATACTAACATATGCCGAGCCGAGTTTGACCGCGGCACCTGTGACAAAGTTACCGAAGTTGTTGGGCATGAGTAGGATAGTACTTTATGAGCAGTCAGGAACGATCCGTCATACGGTGGCTGGCATGAGTCTCACGAAATGTGACTCGGAGGATGTCGGTCCAAGTGTCGGCCAGATCATATCTACGAGTTGGGAAGTTAGGGCAAAACGATCATGACAAACGACCAGGTTTTATGTAACTGCAACTCCGACCTCTCCAGTCTTGGGTACAGTCCTGCGAATAATTGTTCCTTGAACCACGACCATGTCCATGTCGGCCTGCAGGGCGTCCGTGACGACCATGCGCTGCCGGTCGCTGGGCAGTATAGCGTTCAAGCCACTTGTTTCAGGTTAGGATGGTGTTTGACATGCGAACCTCCCTACGAGTTATTCACTGCATGCAACGTTCGTATTCACAGGCATCCGGTCATTCCATTGGTCTATATACCGTAGAAACAAATCGTCATCATCGACTCCAGAGACAAGGAAGGATTCTGGTGCATGTCATGGCCTGCATCACCTACGTGAGCTAACATGCAACCCATAGGCATTCCTTATCATTCTCTCACTGTCGGCGCGCCAAAAGAGACATATCCAAATGAACGTCGTGTATCTCTTACCCCTCAGAATGTAGCTCTGCTGAAGAAGAAAGGCTTCAGTAATATTCTGGTGGAAAGAAACGCCGGTGCCGCCGCACAATTCTTAGACGTAGAATACGCCAAGGCTGGAGCTACCTTGGTCTCCAAAGAAGAACTTTACAAAAAGACGGACATTTTACTGAAAGTCCGACCTCCTTCTCCAGATGAGGAGGTCACTGCCTTGAGACAAGGTAGTACTATCATTTCATTTCTATACCCTACGCAGAACAACGCACTTGTTGAGAAGCTGGCCTCGCGCAACGTAAACGCATTTGCGATGGACATGATTCCACGCATTTCGCGTGCTCAGACATTCGATGCCTTAAGGTGAGCCTACAGATGGCGCCCAGAGCCCGTGCTTAACTCCCTCGGATTAGCTCTATGGCCAATATCGCAGGCTACAAAGCTGTTTTGGAGGCTTCCAACCACTTCGGCCGATATCTTACTGGACAGGTCACGGCAGCTGGGTGAGTGCACGCCTACACTAAGGTAATAAGTGTTTTCTAATCTACCTCCTACAGAAAGGTAGGCGCACGTTTTCCGTACCCTCTCACGCCGCTTACGCGTTTATAAGGTTTCCCCTGGAAAGGTTCTCATCATTGGTGCCGGTGTTGCTGGACTCAGTGCTATTGCAACGGTTTGTCTCTCTCTCACTCGGAGATGCTGGGAAGAAAACTGACTGATTTTGACAGGCTCGTCGGCTTGGTGCCATTGTCCGAGGTTTTGACACTCGCTCAGCTGCGCGTGAACAGGTTCAATCTCTTGGGGCTGAGTTTCTCGAAGTCACTGTCCAAGAGGAGGGTGGCGGAGCAGGAGGTTATGCCAAGGAAATGTCCAAGGAATTTGTCGAGGCAGAAATGGCACTTTTCATGGAACAATGCAAGGAAGTTGACATCGTCATAACAACTGCGCTTATTCCTGGCAAACCCGCTCCTAAACTTATCACGAATGAGGTTAGTGGATGGTCGATTACTGAGCTATCTGAACTCACGCTGGCTTGTAGATGGTTGCGGCAATGAAGCAGGGTTCAGTTATCGTTGACGTATGTTGTTTGAGATTGTGGGATCTGAAAACTCATCTTGCTTAAGTTGGCAGCCGAAGCAGGAGGTAACTGTGAGGCCACTGTGCCTGGAGAACTAGCTGTTAAAGATGGAGTCACTATCATCGGTAACGCGACCCTCTATGGAGATGAGCCGGAGACTAATTCACTCTCACAGGTTATACTGACCTCCCTTCGCGGCTGCCAACACAGTCATCGACCCTCTACTCAAATAACATCACTAAGTTTCTTTTGTCTATTGGTGAAGGGAACAACTTCGCAGTTGACTTGACCGACGAGGTGGTCAGAGGTTCTATTGTGGTTCACGGCGGCGAAAAATTACCGCCAGCTCCTCGTCCAGCTCCTCCCCCGACTCCTCCCCCGACTCCAAAGGTGGAAGAGGTACAAACTAAAGCTATTACGCCATGGCAGAAGGCAACTCGTGAAGTTGCTACCATCACTGCAGGAATGGGATCAGTAGTTACTCTTGGGAAGCTCACTGGGGCTGCCTTTATGAGCAACTTTTTTACCTTTGGATTGGCGGGTCTGGTCGGGTATCGTGTTGTTTGGGGTGTGGCCCCTGCCCTACACTCACCTTTGATGTCAGTTACAAACGCGATCTCCGGTTAGTCCCCCTATGTCTGAATCGACTTCTGGGATACTGATGAGACTTGCAGGGATGGTTGGTGTCGGGGGTTTGTTTGTGATGGGCGGAGGCTACTTCCCGGAGACCATCCCTCAAGTACTAGGTGCTCTATCGGTCCTTCTCGCTAGTGTGAATGTCGCTGGAGGCTTTGTCATCACCAAGCGTATGCTTGACATGTTCAAGAGTAAGCACCTAGCAATGTCATCCAGGTAGCGGCTTATATGTTACAGGACCAAGTGACCCGCCAGAATATTCTTGGTTGTACGGAGTCCCTGCGGTTGTGTTCACAGGAGGGTACCTGGCCGCGGCAAGCACTGGGATGGCAGGTCTTGTCCAAGCAGGCTATCTGACTAGCAGTTTACTTTGCATTGGTGAGCAACACAGCCCCAACTTTTCTCCAGCCGGATTGACTCTTCGAAGGCTCCCTGTCTGGATTGTCTTCGCAGACCACAGCACGGCAAGGCAATGCTCTTGGTATCCTCGGCGTAGGCTCTGGAATTATGGCGTCATTGTTAGCTGTTGGTTTCCCTCCAGAACTCCTAGCACAGTTCGCCGGAGTTGCAACTATCGGTGCTACAATTGGTACCATCATCGGTCGGCGCATCACAGCTACAGAACTTCCGCAGATGGTCGCAGCTTTGCACTCTGTCGTTGGCCTTGCGGCTGTGTTCACCTCCATTGCCAGCGTACTCGCCAATCCAGCTCATCTTTCCGTGCTCCACCAAGTGACGGCCTACCTAGGAGTCGTGATTGGTGGTGTCACTTTCACCGGTTCCGTCGTAGCTTTCTTAAAACTGGCCGGCAAGATGAGCTCGAAACCATTAATGATGCCAGGAAGGCACCTCATTAATACCGGGCTTCTCGGCATCAATGCACTGACACTGGCTGGCTTTGTGACTGCTGCACCCACAGTACCTCTCGTTGCCGCAGGTTACCTCGGTGCAAGCACGCTTCTCAGCTTTGCTAAGGGTTTCACGACGACAGCAGCCATTGGAGGGGCCGATATGCGTGAGTAATGATCGCAGCTGCTTTCTCGATTTGGCTCATTCGCTGGTCATTTCTCTAGCTGTCGTCATCACCGTCTTGAATGCTTATTCAGGCTTCGCGCTTGTTGCGGAAGGTTTTATGTTGGATAACCCGCTCCTTACGACCGTCGGTGCATTGATCGGTGTCAGCGGTTCTATCCTTTCATACATTATGGTTCGCGACTTCGGATGCTTTTAACACCTTTTGTACTCACTAGCTTGTAGTGTGTGGCCATGAACAGGTCCTTGACCAACGTTCTATTTGGTGGTATTGGCACAATTGCACCATCGGAAGCAACCAAGATCGAAGGCACAATCACCAAAACCACTGTGGATGATGCAGTAGAAGCCCTTGCCAACGCCGACAGCGTCATTTTGGTGAGTCGTTCACTCCATTCCTCATCTCGACCCCACCTGATGTCTTTAGGTGGTCGGATATGGCATGGCTGTAGCCAAGGCGCAATACGCTATCTCGGAGATATGTTCAATGCTTCGTGCAAAGGATATCAATGTGCGTTTTGCCATTCACCCAGTGGCGGGCCGCATGCCTGGTCAATGCAATGTGCTTCTGGCAGAGGCATCGGTACCATACGACAGTGAGATGCATCCCTGTTCCGATGGACCTTGACTGACGATATGAATCCGTCCTTCAATCGCTAAATCATTTTAGTCGTCTTGGAGCTTGACGAAATTAATGATGACTTCAGCGAGACGGACGTCACGCTCGTGATAGGAGCAAATGACACCGTGAACCCTATTTCCCTGGAGCCTGGCTCACCGATAGCGGGTATGCCAGTTCTCCATGCGTGGAAGAGCAAGCAAGTCATCGTGATGAAGAGAGGCATGTCGAGTGGTTATGGTATGAATTCACTGCACTGATAGTGTACACTGACACAAATTGTTCTTGTTTTAGCTGACGTTCCAAACCCTATGTTTTACATGCCAAACACGAAGATGCTGTTCGGCGATGCAAAGGATACCTGTGATGGTGCGTGTCTGTCTTCCCTTTTGTCGACGTCCATTCACTTGTGCAATCCCAGCCATCAAGAGGGGTCTGGAGTCGCGTGACTAAAGACACTCACATTTATAGCTATCGGAACATCTCGTTGTACATCGTGTATATTCACTCGTTTGTAGAAATGCTAAGGCTAAGTTGATGCACTCTCGGTTGTCCTGCATCTTCGGCTTAATTACTGTACAGGAAAAGGCATCGTGGTGGAAATTGTTCGCGGAATAATATTGTAATGAATATATATCAAATCGTTATGTCGTAGCCTTGCCAGGCACTGCTATCAGGGGCAACTCGAAGATGGCCAATATCATATACGAAAGCTCCAAGTCCAAGTGGTTGAGTCCGAATCTAAGACGTTAAGAAAACGTCCAACAGAAAGGCGTACGCAGTAGGTATGTCATAAGTGTTTGGGTGACTGACATTGATCACAAGCGAGGCCTCCAAAACCAAGCTGCTACCTTCACCAAGAATCTGATGCCTCCAGAAGCCATCACGTTTTTACAATCGAATATCCTAGTCGAGATGAACTCGGATTGCGGCTCGGCTGGTTATATAACCAAGTAGCGATGAGGACGACGACAGATCCGAGGATGAACGTGAATGTGATTTGGAAGTCGAAGAGCGCGACGGACGCCAGGAACGATATTACGATGCTGAGACTCGTTGCGAAGCCTTTGAGAATGTTGTCAGAATACTTGATGACCATGGCGGTCACCAAACCGCCGATAACTTGGATTGAAACGGTGGCCCAGGCCCAGACACCAAAGTTTTGGAAGAGTGATTGAATACGCCCTGATTGAGAATGTTCGGTTATAAGGATAGGTATGAGTGCGGGGAGGAGCGAGAAGGCGGAGAGCTGGACGTTGCGTATCCAGAGGTCTGATTGAGAGTTCTTCAACACCATTTCGAAATAGACGCCTGCGAGACCTGACGTAAAGCACGCCGCCACGACGGCAAGAAAGCCTTTGAGAGCATTCATTGAAGTGCCCTGGAACAACAGAGAGGCTCCCTTGGCTGAATTACCCGCCCCAGTCTGAATCTGTACGATGCCTACTCCGAAAGCGAGGAAGAAGAGCGCTACCCACTGACTGGCGCTCAGCTGTTTTCGGAGTAGCAGGACAGAGAATGCCGCAGTTGTGAGAATTTTCATTTGATAGCTGACCTGAAAGGTAGCGGCTTCCAGATTTGTGGCTGCGACATATTGCAAGTTGTTTTGAATGACTTGAGGTTGGAAGAGGAGGGAATGAAAAGGGGTGATGATGGAAAGTAAGAATCTACATACCGTAAAGGATGGCGGGTATAGACAGTTTCCAACAGTCTGGACTGAAGACCTCCCTGCCTATCCTACGCATACGGAGAAATATCTTTGCGGGATTCCAGAAGCGGCCAGTCGTGAGACCCAGCTGGGACGTGTCGGGGGTGTGGTGGTCTAATTGAATGAAGGCAATCGCGAGCGATATCGAGCCCTTTAAGAGTTCGTTGAGAAGAACGGCGGCTGGTGCTGAATATGACTGGGAAGGAGGGATAGAAACGCGAGAATAATGCATTATTATAGTTAAGAGGGAGTTCTGCACGGCGAGCGTGACGAGACTGGTATCAAGAGATTAACAGCCGGGTTCGAGTTGGCGTCGCGTAGACTCACGATATATATTTCAAGGGAACGCCGCATAATGAAGGAACTGGAGGGGCGTCTGGCAAGAGACCGAGCTCCTCGAATTCGAGCTGGTCATCGGTGGTCTTTGCGGTGTCCTTGAGAGGTTGTATTTTGGGCTGAGACATGTGGAGGATGTTGAGAAGATGCGGCTGGCCCAAGTGGTTGGTGGAGTTTAGCGCATCCGCAGTCTGTCGTGTTTCCGCAGCAACTACAAATCAAATCCATCAAAAATAATAATATGTACAAAACCAAGTATTCATGAATATCCGTATGACAGCGCCCGACTCTTCCGATCTCCATCATACAGTCCATAGATGCTGTAAGTCGGACTGTGGTAATCTGCGTATCCTTCCGGGTCCCCGTGTTGCATCGCCATCTGCGCCAACGATGGAATCGGTGGCGGCGATGGCACCCGCGGCGGCCTATCTTCCACCCTCTTCTTCAGGCTGCTCTTCCCCGTGCCCCCCTCCCGCGCTCGGGCAGCCTCACACGGTCGTATGTTGACCAACGACGCTGTCGACTTGGACGCCGCAAAGTCTACCATCATCAAGCTCCCCAACGCCGCCGTGTCAGACGGTGGGCTGTCACAGTGGGAACTCGCCTTCGGAACTGGCTTCTTTTGACTATGTCCTGTGACGGTCACCTTTTTCGCTTCGCCAATCACGCTCATGGAGTCGTCAGGATACAGCGTAGGCTGCGGAGACGGCGGAATTGGTGATGTTAAACCGAGCGCCAAGGTTAAGTCTCTCCCTCGTCCAGAATCCCCATCCCCTCTGTTTTGCTCGTGATCGACATTCTGTTTACCATAGTTTGTCGCGGCCGCCGATGCCCGAGGATACGAACCTGGCGTGTAGTATGTCGATTTAATTCGAGCCCGCCCGCCGTGTATCTGTCCTTTGTTAGGGGATACAGTCCGGGGCGACATAGGTTCCATTCCACCATATGCAAAACTTTGCGACCGTCTGAGCGCTGCGGCGTCCTTGGCACTGCAAGGTGCTATCATGCTGGTCCTGTTGCGTGATCCCATCCTATCCTTGTATCTTGATGTCGAGACGTTCACTGTTTCGTCGTTTGTCACTCCGTCTATCGCAACGCCAACATCCGCTGCCACTTGCGAATACCCGCCAGGTGAACTTGGATAGAGGGACATGGATACAGTGGAGAGCCTAGACACCGCGCGAGTGATTGCGTTCTGCACTGGCTGCAAGGGGACTGGACCCTTGGTTTTCGAGATAGCATCTGGGTTACCATATCCAGCGAATGGGTATTGACCTTGATTCTGGCCATGGACACGTGTTGTGTCGTTGCCAACTACACCAAGACCACATTGTTGGGTGGTTTGATTGACATTGAGCAGTTGACCCTGGGAACTCGACCGGGTCACTGTCACGATCGGAGTAGGTTTTGGAATTCCGGAGTTGTACTGGGTCCACGTCCAAAGTCCAGTGCTCCCCTTCGCGTGGCGCGCTTGGAGAGTAGGTGACGAGCATTCCTTGCCTCCAAATATCGGTGACCCCTCGTTTTCCACCTTGTCAGGAAAAGTCCCGTCGTGAAGGATGGGTAGTGAGGGAGTGGGGGTCCTTCGCCGGCGTGGCCGCTTGATGAGTTTCGCCAGGACGACCACAACAAAGAGCATCAGACCACCACTGACAGCAAGGGCGATGATCGCCGTAGTAGACAAATGGGAGGAGTTCAGCTGAGGGCTATGATTGTGTGAGTCGCTACCCGTTGTGGTGGTCGCCATAGGTCGGACGGTCGGCGTTTGACGAATTACCGAGGATGAGTGAACAGCGGCCTCCTCGATCTCTGTGAGATTTTGCGTCTTCAACGAAGGCAATGGCACGAAAGTTGACTTGGATGGCTCATGTGAACGACTCGGGGAAGGTTCCAACTTGGCAGATGTCTCAGAAAATAAAGCAGCGGGTGTAACGAGCGTGATTGTGTTTGCTGACGGGGGCGGTTGACCGGTATCTGGGATGGGTGCCGGAACGTCAGTGATCTCGTGCACACTGTAGTCATGGTGAGGAAGCGGCCGAGGTCCTCCCTGTGGTAACTTGGGTCGAGAGTGAGGGCGCGAACGCGCTGGATTAGCCTCGATGTCCTTGGAGTTCTCTGTGGAACTGGACATCAACTTTTCTGTATCATCCACGGGCCCGACTGTCGCCCGCAGCGAGATCTTGCGTGCGGGAGGTCCCCGCGTAGTCTTGCGAGGCCCACGCAACATTGATTACGTTCTGATAAGCGTCCGGCGCAAACTGAAAAGAGCGACTGGGGTAGCGGCAGATGTAGCGGGAAGGATGAACAAGACAACACGTGCATATGCGCGTTTGGAGATCACGTGGATTGATTTTTTTTTGTGCAGGGTATGACCCTAAACTTGAAGTTCAGCGTAGAAGCAGACCACGGGCCCTTGCATGAGCTAAGCGCTGGATTCTGAGTCGTCACGGTGTGTATATTGCTGCGGGCAGGTTGTCATCGCGAAGAGTCCATGGACAGGCGCGTCTCTCGTACCTCGAAATCAAGTCCTCAAGTCCTGACGTGCAGCCTATCGAACATATTTTGTAGTGATCCTGTATCTCCATCAACCCAGGTTTTACAGCATGCATTAGCGCCTGCTCCGCAAAGTCAGGAACACGATTCAGGTCTAGCCTCGCCAACCGACGGCAACTTTACAGCAATTGACTTTTCATTGGATTCAAGGGTGGTCCCGGCCAGACCGGTGACACCCCGTTACCATCTGCAGATTTCGTTTTTGCAAAGCCCGGAAGGTAGTGGCGAAAGCGTGCTAGGCGAAAAAGAAAAGCTTGATCAGAAAAGCGGGAGACAGGTCGTCTCGTCAAAAAATAATAATGTCGACCCAGCCGCTCAATTGGGGTCAGGTTCGGAATTTTTTCACCAAGGCGGGGATAGTCCAGTCACGGCATCCGCTAGAAAGGCAATCGGTGAGCCACTCTTCGTGCCCTTGCTTTCAGATGTTTACCTCTTAGTCTCTAGGGACAAGGACTGTATCATTTCAGTCTTCTCCCACCACTGCTGCAGTCTACCCTCTCTCTCGACCTGCAAAGTCCATGCCTGTAGGGAATAGGCAATACAACCGGTCTCCTTCCCCTCCCTCTCAGGACTCGTTCGGTGGACCCGTCTCACAGGATCCGGCTGAGCTATACCTTGCGTCAGCAAAACAGTTCAATGTGCCACTCTCTGATCTTGGAGAGACGCCAACCCAGGAGGTCATTCATTCCCCCACAGATCCTGGCATGACGCTTCCGGATGCCAGTGAGCACAAAGAATTCTTCGAGGCTGCTATGCGCGAGTATGACGCACAAAGGGCGAACAGGGCGACCTCAATTCGTCGCCCCAACATTCTCGTAGCTGCCACCCCGAGCAATTCTGACGAGTCTTTACAACGCAAGGATGACCCTTTCTCTTTTCACAATTACGATTCAGATTTCACTGGTCAGGAGCCGAGGTTCGAGTTCCATGGCTCATCGTCTTTCGATAAGATGCTCGACCGGGATCTTGCTGATGTTCCGGATCCAACTCCAGAGCCAACCCAGCCCAAGGAGGTCCAACCAACGCAAGTCGACGGCATTGTGCCCTCGACTAGTGACGACATTCTCACTACGCCACCACGGAGTCCCAAGCAACGTTCGCCATCCTTCGAGTGGATTGCTCCCTCCCCTGGCGCGACTGTTGCACCCAGTAATCCCAGGAGCTTATTGAGAACGGTGCATCCGGGACACCAATATCGGATCGCCAGGATGCGTAATTTGGCTGGAGCCGTGGAGCCCCGTTCATGCGTCACCATGGGCACGGAGACGCAACCTCTTTGCATGGAAGAAACTCAGCCTTGTTATGCTGATGAATCGCCTTCCTTAAATGCTCTCCCACCAGCCCGATCTGCACCTCGCCAAACTGAAGCGGCCGGATCTCGCCCACTTACACGTCAAAGTCTTAAAGAGGACGAGGACGATGGACCTGAAGACGTGCTGGACATTGTACCTGATTCTGAACCCCTTCGAGCTGGACCCAGCACTCAGACACCCACCCACCATCGCATCGTGCGACATGGTTCTCCTAAGAAAGCTTTCCGTCCATGCAGTCCGATGTCCGAACACGGGTCCGGAGACATTGTACCTGATTCTCTAGAGGTCGAGGAGAGCGATGCTGATATTCCGCTGGCCATCGAAGTGGCTGCCAGAAATACAAGGCGATCCACAGGTCCCCAAACAGACGTGGCTGTTCTTGGCAGAAAGAAAACGAGGGCTACATCTGCTGCTCCTACCAAGGTTGTTTTCACCACTCGTCCGTGGCCTTAGTCCTTAACTGATGGCATTATGTCTTGGTAGGCCCCATTATCTACTCTTGAAAAACAAAGTCGAAAACCAAGCTCGTCGTCAACGAAAGGGGTGAACTCCAGAGTAAAGGGTTCAAAAAGGGAGCCCACGGAGATTCCAACTTCGCTTCCGGAGCAAGACCTACACGGCCAGTCATCTTCCGGGAAACTTCCCTCACCTTCGACAGACTTGCTGCCTCCCAAGAAGAACAAATGGTCAAAAACTTCGGAACCTTCGCGTGCGCGCCACACTTCTACGACGCGTCTTCCCGCCACCAAGCCTGTCGCTGGCCAGAAACGTTCCCACGACTCCGATACCGAGAGCACAGAAGAATGGTCACGCCACTCTGCTGAGGACGAGGGGGTTGTGCATCCTAAGCCTCAGAAAGAGGAAGAAGAGGAACCTGGATCTGTAGATGATAACTTACCGCCACCACTTCCGAAGCCCGATGCATCACGGAAGAGGAGAAAACGCACGGAGGACGAAAATCCGACTCGTGGAATGTTGAAAGCTTCGACTCGAAACAAGCGGTCTGAGACTCCCGCAGTTGTTACACGCTCGGTGAAGAGGCTACGTTCTGGGGTATCGTCCACCCGCGGAATCATAACGGAGCCGGCTACACATGTCTTTGCGTTATGGAAACAGGACGGCCATTATTACTCCGGTGTTGTCCATTCTCGCACGCTGAAAAACAGGTATCTGGTCAAGTTTGATGATAGGACGGAAGATGAAGTCGAACCCAAAAACATGCGGTACCGAGAGCTACGAGTCGAAGACAGAGTTATCTCCATTCAGGATGGCTTAAAGGGCGTGGTTCGCGATGTTAGCCATGCAGCTTCTGAGGGCTGGGTTGAATTGCGCATCGACAACGGCGAGGCAGCATCGACTCGACGAATGGCTTTCGGTGACATCCGTATCGCAAATCGGACGATCCAAAGTCAGTGGAAGGAGCGCATGGTCGTGTCAGAGAATATTGTTACCCAGGTCAAGCCAAAGGCGCCCCTTGGTGCGACACCATCGAAACAGTCGATTATCAGCACAACTTCAAGCAAAGTTCAGCGGGAGTTGGTCAAGACGGGCTTCGTAGTCACTATCAACCCTAAGAATGAGGCACCCACTCAGACGAAAGAGGAGGCAATGCACGCTATCAGACAGCACGGAGGGCAGGTGTTTGACGATTGGTCTCGTCTGTTTCTCATGGAGGGGAAACATAGTCAAGCTAACAAGCGATGGATCGCGACACCGCAAGATTTTCGTTGGAAGTCGGAAGTAAACTTGGATCGCGTTTTCCTTCTATCCGACGACGCCCATCAAAAGCCTAAGTTTCTCCTGGCGCTCGCGTTAGGGATTCCCTGCCTCTCGTTCGAGTGGTTGACAAAGGAGGGGGAATTCGCATTGGTATGCTTTCTCCGTCTCTTAGAGTGTGTGGTGTTGAATTGAATACTATAGGATTGGCAACCGTTTCTTCTTCCAGCGGGGTATTCTGATACACTCGGTGCCAGAATCTCTCAGCTTGTTGATCTCGACTGGGGAAATTGTACCGAACATCTCACGGACATTATGACCAGTCGAGTACCAATCAAGCTGTTTTCGCAGAAAACAGTGTTGTGCGTCGGTTCAGATTTAGTTCCTCTTCCACCGAGCCGAGCGAGAAAAGTGCGTCCGATATATTCCACTTGAATGCAGAGTCTGATGGCAAGCGTTCAGAATGCTTCGGAAGAAGCCAGCCGATATGTTCCCTGGATCATTTTATGTATGGGTGCGACCAAGGTCGAGGCGGTCACCGATACGAAGCAAGTGACTGCTGGTTACATGCAGAATTTTGATTATATCGTTGTCAAGGATCGAGACATCCTCGGATCCATCAAGCCAGACAGCGGCGTCGTCGTTGGGGATGTTAACTGGGTAAAGGAGTGCCTGGTCTCGTCGCGTCTATCCTCTCCCGAGTTGGACTAACACCTGTGGTGCATAATGATTGATCGATCTCCATACTCCATATCTAACTACCCTTGATTCGTTATCCTCTCAACAACATGTACATGTTGGTTTACGTTTTTCGTCAGAGTGATAATATTACCAAGAATGGAAATTCTTTCTCATCGGCTGTTAGAGTCGCGTTAATCCCAGCACAACAAAATCGCGGTTGGTCTTGTCTCAGTGACCGTTGACATGGACAGCCCGCAAGAGTACGACGTCGGTCAGTGTTTCTTTTTCTTGGCGTACTCATTTGGAGCCCATAACGACTTGACTTGCAGAGTCTATCACAAGGGCTCGGGTTCACGGCAAGAGAGGCAAGAAAATTACCTGGGTACGATTTACCTGCATCCAGGACTTCACTCGTGCTAAACTGAGCTGTGTAGCAATACTACGTCAAGGTACGTTGACGCTGTCATCTTACTCATTATCCACTTAGCAGTTGCGTCGTAGTGGAAAGGGTACGACTGGGATGAATGCACGTACGTTAGTTCCGAAAACTTAATAAAACCCTAACTAATCCGTCCGAGTTCAGTTGGGAACCTACAGATTCGTTCCAAGGGGGTTCAGAACACATCCTAGAGTCTTTCTGGGAACGCATGGACACTGGTGGCAGAGACATCTCCGACGCTACTGCTTTCAAGAAGGGAGAGGAATTGCTCATCTCTGGACCTCCAGGTATCCTCACACCTCCATGATTTCTATTACACGGTAAAGTTGACACTGGTTGCTAGGTAGGAAAGGATTGAAGCGAAAAGCAAACCAAGCAAAAACTCAGGTGTCACCCCCTGAGGATGTGCCAAGTTCGAACGGTGTAACCGTTTCAGCGCCACCCCTGGCCACCCGAAAACGTCGACGAGTGCAGGTCTCCATGGATGACGGGTTGGTGTACCCGAAGCCAAAGCGCAGCGCATCGGCAGCGGACCTGAAAAATGGAGAAACCTCTTCCAGATCAACCAAGCGGAGACGAGCTTCTTCCTCGGGACTGCGGAAGTCTGCCCCCAAACGGTTTCCATCTGCAGGCGACTCGCAACTCGACGCAGATGGTGAGACGGATCCAGATGTAGTCGAGGTGGAGGATGAGCTCATGCAAGTGAGTGCGGAGGATGCGGAAGAAGGTAACGCTGGAACGCGGGACTTGGCCATGGCAAGCGGAAGTGCAGACAGATCCAAAAAGATTGCATTTGATGATCTCGAGCACTTCTACGGTGGCAATTCGATCGACATCGAACATCAACTAGATGACCAAGTGGGTGCCCAAACACCAGAAACTCGGCCACGACCACCATCACCACCTCCCGCTACCGGTTCCTCCGTGGACGATGCCGCTCCTGAGTCTCGAGCTCCCGGTTCACCAGCGCTCAGCTCCTCTGAGCCACTTTTCGGTTCGCCGCCACATAACTCTAATGAAGCACCAGAAATTCAGAGAGAGCCCATTCCCGCCCACCGCGCTCGGGCGGCAAATCCACTTGTCAAGCTCATCGATACAACCACGCTTGAGACTACGGGCAAACAGTCCCGTATAACAGCCAAAGCTCGCTTGATATCCGTCCGCAAAACTGATGCGCCATCCACCGGGGGCGGCGTTGGGAACCCAGGCCCTGGCCGGCCCTCTGCTGGCCTTATTACCAAGAACCGCAGCTCCTTGCTAACTGCCACAAAAGGAACTCTGAAGAGCGTCAAAGGGAAATTTGCAGGTACCACCACAGAACGTGATCAATCCGATGATATTGAAGAAGCTCCGGCCGCTCTTGGAGGGACTGAAGCAGACAAGCTTGTCATCACGTCATGGAGCGATGAAGATGTCATGGTTAACAAGGATAATCAGCCAGTGTCAGACACCCAGCTGGGCCCTCCCACTGGAGAGGAGCTGCTTAAGCTGGCGGGGCTCCAGACAGATATAGAAACTCTTCCTGATTACGAAGAAGATTCGGCAGCACGAGCGCAAGGCATCGATATACAAGGATCCAGCATACCCCTGCTGGCAGAAGAGCAATCACACAAGGTCGAGGTTACAGAGGGGTCCAAGGCAAGCGACCCCGTCGCGGACGCCTCAACCTCCGTGGCTGAGGCGGAGCAGAAAGCCCCGGCTCCGATTTCCACCGATTCTTCTGTTCCACCCGTCGACGCCCCTTCGGCGGATGAGACTGTCAAAGCAAAGTACAGTATACGACGCTCAGAACTTTGATCTTTGTATTAATTAAAGCATCACTTAGCATCGAGCTCGCCAAGGAGCACTTGTTTCCCTCCACCCAAACCTCTTTCCATTCTTTCAGTGCTGCCCAGTCTTCCTTCCGGTCAACCATTTTCGGTCCATTGTCAGTTGGAGTCTTTTGTCACGATCCATCTTGCTAAATATCCCATAGATATCAAGGGTCGACAGCAAGCCATGTACCAGTCGTTAAAATGGAGTGAGAGCTTCCATTGAGCGGTTGAACGTTTGACTTGATACTGTTACAGTCTCTCAATGGCGTTCAAAGTGATACTTCGAGATGGTGTTGAACTTCCACTAGTTCTTAAGGATTGTAGCGAGATCAAATCCCGGATTGGCGACATCATAATTGGCAACTCTTCCGGAAGCAAAGTAGCAGTCTTCTACTCCGAAGACGATGCCCTCGCCATGGTAAGCACCCTGAAGGGTGATGGCACGGCTCGAGTCGTTCTCGAACCCTCCGCGGAGACAATGCAGCAAGAATACTTCTCAATGTTCCTCCAACGTTTTGAGTCCTCTCAGACGGTACGAAGGACTGTCAATTTTTGAGCCAAACTGAGCTTTGTTATTCAGCTCGTCGCGCCAGTTGGCAAGGAAGTTTGTGTTTTGTACTCGTCCGAAAACGGCAATATTGCTGAGAAGCTTGGTGCTCCTGCATACTTACGGGGGCTTTCGAGGACACTTCTTATTTCGCATGCTTCTATCGAGAATCAACTCGCATATGTCGCTGCCGTGATGTGTGCGACTGCTCGTTGACTTTTCTCTTCAATGTCTTTACGTAATGTGTCGCAAGTAAACTGCTTAGTCATGCTCGCAGAACTAATCGGACCGCATCGGACCGGTCGACCACTAACCTTTGACAAACACCCGCAAATCATTGACAACTAACTTCCTCCCTGGCCGACATGCAGGCTCGAACCGCACAGAAACGGTCAGCCACCTCTGGCGAATCACTTACTCAACAGCCTCCCAATACAAAAAAACTGCGCTTTGTGGACCCCAGCGATGACCCCATCAACTTTGCCGAGGACGTCGACAACGCCCTCGAGAACCCCTCCGCGAAGCGTAAAGGCCGCGTACGGAACGAAGGGTACGAAAGCGACTCGAGCGACGATGGGGAGGGTGTTGTCTACAGTCGCAGAAAGGGCGACCCTGAGGAAGCAGGCGGCGACGACGATATGTTCGCCATGGGAGAACAGGAGGCCAAGAAAGACGAAGCGAGCGCGCCTTTCAAAAAGAAGGAAGACTACTTGCGTTTGGGAGACATCGAGGGCCAAGAGTTCAACGAGTCGGAGCATGAAGACGAGAGTGAGGACGAGGACGAGCCGGAAGACGAGGACGATGTGCAGCGGAGGAAGCAAGCCGGGATGGGTTACGAGTTGTCGTCGTTCAACATGCGGGAGGAGATGGAGGAAGGCAAGTTTGCTGCGGATGGGACATATGTGAAGACGTTTGATCCGCATGCCGTGCACGATCGGTGGATGGACGGGGTCGATGAAAAGGAAATCAAGATGGCCCGGCGAAGGAAACGACAACAAGATAGGATACAGAAGGAGAAGATGAAGGCAGAAGAGAGAGAACTCGAACAAAGCGGTGGAAAGTGCGCGCTGGAAATCCAGCTTGTCGGTATGCTCAAGCGCGGTGAAACTGTACTGGAAGCGTTACAACGACTGGGTGCGAGGTCGAAGATAAACTCCGGGTAGGTCCGTGCAATAACGACAGTGGTCATGTACTGACCGCAGCCGCCAGAAAACCCACAAACAGCAAGTCAAAAGGTGACTCTAGCATGGTGGTAGACAAACAACCACGCAAGGATATGACTGACATTGACCTGATCACTCATCTCGCGTCGAAAATCATGTCGCACGGGGATACCGATATTTACTCGAAAACGTACGAAGAACTCGTTCGCGATGTACGATCCAGTGGGCAGGTCAATAACGATTGGATCCCTCCCTCCGCCGATGTGAAGTACGAGTATAGGTGGATTGTACTCGGGAAAGAGCCAGGAGAATCTTTCGGTCCTTTTGGGGAAGAGGATATGAAAGCATGGTTTAAAGCCTCGTATTTTGGACCAACTGGGGAAAATGTTCAAGTGCGGGCAGTCGGTGGCGAATGGGGTGGATGGGACGATATCTTTACGTGATTTAGACGCATCCGTCCTTTGTTCGTATTAGCATCTGTAAACCTATCATCTAATCACTAAAGGCCCTGGAGAGAACGATCATGTTAACCTGTTTCGTTTCTAAATCGTGTTCGTATATAGCTGTGCTACTAATTGCATTAATATAATAATCCGTGATCTCCATCCTCTGCTAAGTGAAATCGGTCAAGGGAATAGAAGCTGATGTGGGATGTGAATAAATATCAAAAAAACGAATACAATGATCAATGCATACAAGGGGACGTGGGGTGTGCAATGGCAAAACAAAATAGCAATAGATCATGCAAACTTCGAGTATGTTCGATTAATCGTCCTTGTTCGGTGTTGGTGGCTTTATACGCCTCAGCGAATGGAAGATGCGTAACGAGGCTTTCCTCTTCGGTGACTGCTTCGGCTCCGCGGGAAGGGGGAGGTGACGAGTACTCTGTCGACGTTCGGACAAATTGCTTTGCATCCGACGCATCGCGACGCCGCCTTCCTCGGTCGCAAAGTCGAAGCCGCGATGTATGGTGCGCTCACCAGTGCACATATCCGTGCGGCTCACAGGGGTTCTGCGTGCATCCAGCGGAAGTGTGTCCACGCTGTAGTTCATTCCTGCACTTGCCAAAGGCGCTGATGAAATCGACAATGGCCGTGCCGTCCGCGATGGCGGTCTCCATCTCGATAGTGAAGACCGTGGAGTCGCACCATGATGATCAGGGCGTAAAGCTGTGGCCATGTCGAGATCTGGCTGTGTTTTTCTGATGTAACGAAGGAGCTCCAAGTCACCTGGAGCATAGCCAGTTTGCCAGGCGCGGTATAGATACCTCGGAAGGATCGCAATCGCGACGCATATTGGCTGACACAGCCAGAAGTAGGCAGATTTGAATAGGAACTGGTTGTTACCATAGACATCGGTCACAAACCAGCCTGGGCTGATGGAATTATACACGAGCTGCGAAAGTGATGAGCCCTTGAGGTACTGTGAGTAGAGCAAAAGCAGTACCGTATAGACGAGCAACAACACAATCCCGAGAAAGACTGCAAAGAAGACCCACGCGGTCCACACGTTGGTATTGAGACCATTGAACAAGCTGACAGCTATCACGGCCGCAAAGACCATCGACTTTGGGACGTTAGAAAGTCATCATGAAGCCAATAAATAACTTACCGTAGTGTATTCATACGACTGAATACCATAACCGTCGGGGCGAGTGGTGGTGGTGAAATATGTGTAAGTGACAAGGAAGAACAACAACACAGACTAAGGGGATGGTCAGTGCCAAGCACTCACGAACCACTGAGACATACCTGTATGACACCATCAATCATGTAGATAGAAAATAGCTTCAAACTGAACCATGTTCGTTCGCGGCCATATCGGTACAACTCAGGGAAAGTCATGAGAACGTCAGCATCTGGTGATGGGTAAGAATAATACCATAACCAGCCGGAACAACATACCAACTATGCGGTCAAAAAGGCCGATACCGAGCACAGGAGCAATAGTCCAGAATGAATTCCAGAAAAGAAGGTAAGTGTACTCCCAGGCACTAAGAGGAGGGAGTCACGGAATCGAATAGAGTCACAGGTAGATGGACGTACTATGCCGAACTCCAACCACAATAAATCTGGAACCACCAAAGCGCCCCCACTGCTACGATGTTCTTGTAGAAGAAGTTCACAATCCTGCAACGTGCCAAGGTCACAAGGCGTTTGGGCCGACGATGGGCAAAAATAACTTACATCGTTCCATTGCGCGCATAAGACCAGTGACCATGAACAAGGATCAGCCGCTTGAGGAACCGGAACTGTTCAAAAAGGAGGGATATAACGAGGTGCCACACATTTGTCGATGTGACAACGTACTTGGGCGATAGCATAATCGGAGGAGTTGACAGCCTGTAGACCTTCTTCACCGATAATGCCGACCCCCACATCAGCAGCTTGGATCATGCTAACATCGTTGGCGCCATCACCGATCGCGAGGGTCATTGCATGGAGCCCGTCTTTGACGAGTTTGACGACAAGAGCTTTCTGTAGAGGGGAGACACGACAGCAAATGACGCCCTCGCATCGAGTACCAAGGTGCAAAAGCAATTGCTTGTTCCTATCATCAGCGAAAGCCTAGACTAGGCGTCAGCATTCAGAAACTCTCCAGACAAGGAATACGTACATGACCCAACGCCGTGCCATCGATGACGAGGACATATCCCCCTGGCCGTGTACCGTTGCCTTCGCCCACAATAGAGGGGGCGCCGGTACTTAGGCGGTGTAATGGATAAGGACCGGAATCCGAAGTCGCAACATCGTCAGTTCCTTCCATTTCCAAAATGCTGCTATCCGGGAAGAACTCATCAACAGCTCTGGACATCTGCTGGTAAACGGAAGGTCCAGTATCCCCGCCGCGAATGATGATGATATTTGAGTCATCAGCGATGAGATTGGTACTGTAACCGATGGCTACGTGACGAAGATCAGCGGACGTGAGATGGACAAACAGAATGCGCGAATACCGATCGCAGTCTCGAGCTTGTCGCCAGTGGCTACCCAGACCTTTATACCCGCAAGCTTGAGATCAGCAATCGTTTCGGGTACGCCATCTTGCAGACGATCTTCAATAGCAGTAGCTCCCAGCAGGCGAAGATCCCTTTCCATCTCGTCGCTTACATCTTCAACTCTTTTCTCCCGATCTTCGAGAGCGGTGGAAGCCTCGTGATATCGTTCGCTCCAGCGCCCATACTCGTCCTCTGAATGCACAAAAATGAATACCTGAAGAGGGAGGAAAGAGCTACACGTACCCGGTATAACCTTGTAAGCCAAAGTGAGCGTCCTCAACCCAGCATTGGCAAAATCATCGAGATGCATCTCCGTCGTTCGCTTGAGCTCGTCCCCGCCCGACTTTAGCCTCTCAAAAATGACACTATCAGCCCCCTTCGCCAAGAGGAATAGCCGAGAATCGTCCCCGTTGAGTTTGCGAACAATAATACTCATACGCTTGCGAGCGCTTGTGAACTCAAGGACGTCTAACAACTCGTACCGTTCTATTTCCTGCGAAAACGGCGTCTGAAGCAAGAGCTCCTCCCTATCCCGACCGCGGAAGACGAACCCGACGTCCGCAGCTGCTTGAACGAGAGCCGCTTCATCAGGTGACTGAGCCTTGTACTCAATGACACCAGTCTCTGGATCGACAGCAGTAAGGACGGTGTGACATAATGCCAGAACGGAGAATAAGCCGTTTAACGCGCGGGCTTGTGCCTCATTCTCGGATCCGGGTTCGGCGTGAACAGCCCGGGCCAGATCTTGTCTCAGCTGTTGATCACTGAAATGCCTGAGCACACCGCTGGAGAGCTTGACGACCACTGGGGGGTTAATAGTGTCCATCATGGGGCTCGCAGCAGACGAGGCTCCATTAGAGGGAGAGCCAAACGACGAGTCGCGGCTCGCGTCGTTTGCTTCGTTGTCTGCAGTGCGTTTCTTGAAGTCAAGGTCCTCGTCCTCTTCGGGGTCACCGTGATACACAGCACCGCCGATGGAACACTCTCTAAATACCATCGAGTTCTGTGTCGGTATGAGAGACTGGCTAGATGGTGCAAAGGAGACAAACTTGCCTGGGTCAACGTGCCTGTCTTGTCAGAAAATATGTACTCGATTTGACCAAGGTCGTCGGACAAATTGTAGCTCCTGGCGAGCGCAGGCTGGTTCGTCTTCTTGTGGAACATGTCGTAATCGAAGTAAATGAACAGCGCCTGACAAGTTTTCACGGCCTCTATAGATATGTACAGTGATATCGGCACGACGTTCTGAAACCTAGAGAGGCTATGAGTATCTGACGGGTGGAATGGAATGGGGAACGGACGTGATGAGAGCAAATGCCCAGGTGATGAGACCGTTGATGTTTGGATTGTTGTCAGAGGTGTTGTCATCGAATAACCATGGTGCGCCTTCGGGGTAAAGATGTTTCTCGATCTGTGAGTCGGCAATACCGCAAACAACTGCCATCGCAGCAAGCAAGGCGAGGTTGACGAGACTGGACCCGAGTAAGCATAGCCAGTGGGGATGGAAACGAGATATAAACATACACTTGAGGATTGATCTGACGCTCTACTTTGCTCCGCTTGCTTGGAGTGCCGCCCGAGTTAAGGACGATTTTGGTATCTAGGCCGGTGAAGAGGACGAGACCGATGGCCCAGTCAGTGTTCCGGAGGACGGTGCCACGCAAGAGAACCGTCTGGATATCGACGGGAGATCTTTGTCCGTCACGCGTGACGGTAGCATTGAGCTTGTACATGTTGGTATCGGGACGATCGCAATCGACTGTGAATGCGTTGAGCTTACTGGCGCAGTCCTTGGCGGTGCGAAGATCAGAGAGAGCGGGAGATGCATTGCGAGACTTGAGGTTGGTCTCGCCATCGAGGTTCTTTGTTTCGACAAAGGCGACGTTCTCGTCCTCGGAGGTGGTGCATATAAGGATGTCTGCAGGAATTGGTTCGTTGTTCATGATTTTGACAAAGTCGCCGACGCGAACGTCCTCCCAAAGGACCTTGCTCCAGTATGCGTCTGGGATCCCGAGGTGAGGTGGGGGCTTGGATGAGTTGTCATGGTCGAACTCGATGTCGGGATCCGAAGAAGGGACGGATGCAGGGTCAGTGTATGAACGAATGCGTTTGGGGATGACGCCCCTGACAAAGGTACGACTTTTGTTTCCCGTGAAGTTTGGGTTGGACCAGCCTGAACCAGAAAGGACTCTGACGGTGGAATGGTTTACGCCACGGTCAGACTGATGGCGCTTAATATCCTCGTAGCCGTCTTTGATAGCAGTGATGCCGAGGACGATCAAGAGAGGCAAGATGACGAGACCGGGGGAGATGGTGGAGAACTCTGGGAAGAACTGGAGGATGGCTATGAAGAGGAAGAAGCTGGGAAGGGTGAGAGATGGGAAGGGTGAGAAATGGGAAAGGGGAGAAAGACGTACATGTTGGCGATGCGTCGGAACTGTTCGAGGAGGTTGCGCGGCAGGAAAGTGATGATGGTGTACTTCGAGGAGATGACCTGGTTCGTGGGTGGGACGTGGGCGCTGATGGGTCTGTGTTTATGGTCGAAGAAGTGGTCGGGGAGAGGCTGGTTGACGAAGACGGTGCGGGGTGTGCCAGGGCCTCGTTTTCGGGAAAACAGGGTCTCTGGGTTGAATGCGTCGAGGGCCGCACGGAGGGAGGAGGAGGGGGCCATGGTGGCCAGGGGATGACGAGGAGAGAGCGGGCCATACGACTCAAGTTGATTAGCAATCGGACGGTCCGATGACACATGACAAATTAATAACCAAATCAAGATCGAATTATTTTAAATGAACGTGAGTCATCAAAATCAAGTAAAAAAAAAAAGAAACGTCCGTCAAAGCACATATGACTAGGGTATCCTCTCGCACTGCCACACCACCGCCTATTGACTCGTCGCCGGCTTCTGTTGCACGCCCTCCTTCAACGCCAGCAACTGCTTCGACCGGAACGCCTCGTAGTGGATCTGCGCAGTCGTCTCAATCAGGTCCTGCAGGTGTGTCCTCGTCAAAAAGTTGCGCAAGTGAACAAACTCGCAGTGCTCCTCGTTCTCGACATTCACAACGCCCCAGCGGTTCTTCCGTCCACGCACGGACTTGCCGTCAATGATCACACTGCGCTCAGACCCGACCACAGCGAATGGAATGATGTTCTGCAAGAAGGAATGAAACTCAGTGTCCCGCACAATACCCGCCTGGACGAACATACCCGGATAGTCTCGTTCAACTGAACCTCCTCTTCGTCAGTGTCGTCGGTGTCAAACGGATACAACCGGATGTTGTGGTAGACCAATTCAGCACGAATCTATTCCTTCGTCAGCATCTCCTTTCCCACCCGAGCCATCATGGATATACCTTTTGCTTGAACGCCTCCCTCTCCTCCAGAGTCAAGCTGTCCGCTTTGGCGATGACAGGGACGACGTTCACCACTTCGCTCAACTTCTTCATCACAATGACGTCGATCGCACGAAGCGAGTGTCCAGTCGGACTGATAAAGTACAAGCAACAGTGGATACGCGTGTCCTGGATGTACCGGTCACGCATAGCCGTCAGCTCCTTGCGCAAATACGCGCTGTGTTGGTCCTTGATGTATTTCACGATGGGGTCCCAGCTACAATCCACCTTTAACACAAGTCACACCGCAAAAATATTCCACACACCAATTTTCATTGTTTACTTGGTCACCGTATCCGGGAGTGTCAACAATGTTCAAGCGCAGCTTGACCCCATTTTCGACGATGACTGCCCAACTCAGGGTCAATACATACGTGAATATATTCTGAGTGAAAGACTTGCCATGCGAAACGGCCTGAATTTCAGTCGTCTGCCTGACGGGCTCGTCGGACTCCAAACGACCCTTGGAGTCGATCAAGTGCGACGCGAAAATAGTGTTGATGAGCGTCGACTTTCCGAGACCGGTTTGCCCTACATTTTTAAACCCGTCATTTACATAGCTCAACTCGTTTGAACACGGTTAAACGTACCAACAACGATGACGTTGAACTGGAAACCACGCTTCAAGAGCTTGTGCTCGATTTGCTGGGTGATGGAGTCAAAACCGACGTAGGAGGTAGCTCGGATTTCTTCGACTGCGACGGCGGCCATCTTCAACGAGTCGTCGTTTTTAAACGAGAGTCAGAGTGGGAGAAGAAGTAAAAAGGGCACGAAATTCTCGGCGACGAAACGGACTCGAACAGAATTCCAATGTGGCGCTAAATTTGTTTGCTTGTTTACCCTCACGTCGGGGTCCTTTACCTAAAATTTAACTCATCCTCCTGACACCCCCTAGACCACCAAACGTAATACTTCCTACATACATGGGACCTCGTCCTCTACCCATCTAAAGCTCGGTGCCCAACCTGTATCACCAAATCCACGGCATACATTATCAGCATCAGCATGACAAACGACATGCGTTACTTTGCAAAGGAACGAAGCGAAATGGGCGAATGTGAAAAATATGGTATACAAAACGCCGCAGCGAACACCACGATCGCAACCGCGACCGCCGTGGCGGTTTTGTTATCCGCGACGTCGCCTCTGTTCTCGGGAACAGGCGGTCGGGATCTCTTTGACACCCCTCTCGGTTGCGCGGGAGAGACAATCAATTGTACATACCCGATAGATTTCAAACCATGAATACTATGAAATTGTCAGCCATGTTCAGTGGAACATGGAAAGAGCACTCACTAATACCCGTCGATATTACGCTCGAGCTCGCCTTCCATGGCTTTTGGCACGCCCGCCAGGGTAAAGGTCACTTTCGTCGAGTCCTCTGATTGATCAAATGTCGTCGTGAGCGTAGCTTCGTGTTCTACATCATACCTGAGATGATCGTCAAAACAAAATACACGATGATTGTGCACACCTGACGGCCAAGTCGGGCCTGTCAACGCCCATGTCTGAACAATCTGTTTCCCGGGCGTCAAGGAGATGTATCTACCCTTAACGCCCCCATCGAAGAGCGAGTACGGTGTATCGGCCTTGGCTGCCGACTAAGAGCTCCAAGTAATCGTTTCAGGTAGATTGCGTACCCGGTCGATCGACGCACCTCTGCGCGTGCACGTGTCCACATGGGAATGCGCTGCTGGTCGGTAAGCAATCCAAATAGATCATCAGCCGCAGCCATGAATGTCGCTTCCTTGACAATCTTGGACGTGTTTAGAACCGTTTTCGCTACCGCAGCAGGTTTCGCCGGGGCTGGTGCCGAAGCGCCAGAGGCTGCGATTGGGGCGGGCGTTGGAGCCGGTGTCCCTGTCCGACTAGGCTCTCCACTGACGGTCAGGTCTTTGCCATGCTTTTCGATAAGCGCGACGGGCAGCTCTGCAAACTTGACCTCGAGGGCCGCAGGAAGACGTTCCTTGGCAAGAGTGTAAAGTGCTGTGACAGCCGGGTTTGTGCTCCCGTCATCTGACCATTGATACTATCAAATGAAGGAGTGAATAGACAAGAAAACGAACGGGTGAGGAGCGAAGGTGACTTGCAGTGTAATCAGACAGACGGTCTAGCGTGATTTCATGGGACACTTCGGGAATGGTCACCTTGCTTTCAATCTCGGTTCCATCGCTCGCAGTCCCAGCCCATTCGACAGAGATCTTGCAGTCGTAGATGGTGATCAGCCTATGGATGTCTGGTGAGAAGCATCGACACCTCGGCTCGGCGCGATACACACTTTGATTTGCGTTGACCAAGTTCCACATCTCCCTCTAGCCACGAGGTCGAAGTGACCTTGATGGTCTCACCTCCGTCTCCATGAATCGAGATCTTTGTGAGTTCTTCTTGGAACCAAGCCTTTGCCCATGGTGTCACATTCTTGTTCTTCCAGTGCCAGTTTGCAGTGGTAATTGGCATCGACATCTTGCACGGCGACTAGGAGGAGGCTTGAGCGAGGGAAGACTGAAGGTAGGCACTGGTGATTGGGGCTAAAACTTGTCGAGTTATGTATCGACCTGAGCTCCAGAACATTCCATCATGTACTCGCAAACAACGTTCGCTTCTACTCTCCCAACCGTAACAGAATAATCTCCGTATGAGACTGACGACGGCCTTTTCATTGGATTCTGAACAAAGTCCACTAACCCATGATTATGATTGTACGATCCCTCGAGGGAAAGACTCGCGATGGCAACCAACGAACGGTATCGAACCTACGGATATTGAGGATCTATAGTATTTTTTGATATCCCAGTGACGATCATCCTTGTGTTCTCCGAAAAGTCAACTTGAAAGCAGTGCTCTCGCATGCCTAATCGATGGTTAAGACTGAATCTCTTCTCTTGATACCATACCATGACCAGCCTCCCCGACGGTGGCTCTCCTGTCGGAGACATGAAACCAAACCGCCCGTTCGGTACTCCGCTCCTTGTGGACACCTCCCCATTTCCCTTGATTTGCGGTCCTGAACCTGTCAATGCTGCTGTCACTGCTGTCACCTCCACTGCCAATGCCGGTGTCTCTTCGCCTTCGAATGCTTCCTATGCATGCATGCTGCAGTCCAGCTCTCTGAAAGCACACGAAAGCACACAACCCAAGGGCCATAGGACCAGCAACAAAGGCAAGGGCGTACAACGCAGCATCGACTGGCACATGGTCACCCACGATGCGTCCGAGTCGGAACGCCAAGGCAAGTGGTTGCTGTCACCATTCTCTGATGTTCGGGTCGTGATGATGTCTATGCTTACACATAGAACTTGCCTACCAACTGCTGGCATCTTTGTCTCGTTCTCGGCTGGCCACGGTCCAACGGCGCATCATTCCCCTTCTCCAATTCGATCTCGTTGGAGTAAGTTTCGTTCCTCCTTATTTACTCAAATTCACGTCGCCTCGTGTAGTCTTTGCCACCGGAATTATCCTTGCAAATATTCACATTGCTCCCGGCGACTGCGCTGCTGAATTGTACACTGGTTTGCAGGCGGTGGAATTCGCTTGCCAACGATCAGACTCTGTGGCGCAGACTCTGTCATACCCATGGGTGGGAGTGGCACCAATTAATCAGTCCCTCGCCTCGGCAAAGTCACGCCGTTATCAATCCATCCACTCCTGGCACAACACGCGAGGACAGGGACGAGGACGAGGGCATGGGCGACGAAGAAGAGGAAGAAGACGAGGGTAGTGTGGCGGATGCTCAGGAAGCCATTCATATCCCGCATGGGAACGTGGGCACTGACCACGAGTTCATATCTATGAACTTGAGCCTCCAGGATCACGACTTCGAAGACCTGATTGGCCAATCCGTTCCCATTCCGTCTGCAATGGCGCTGATGCCGATAAGCAGGAGTAATTCTGCTGCCACCACTATCATCCGAACTATCTCACAGCAGCATGCCTCGCCCAGCACTTCTCGGGCTGGTGTATCCTTAACGGTCAACTACAAACTGCTCCATCAAACCCATACACTTCTCCGCAATCGCGTTCGCCACGGGGCATATAGACTACGAACCCTGCCAGCAGCCGAGGGAGGCGGTCACACTGCTGCCGTTTACTGTCTTGCATTGTGGACTTATGATTCGGCCTATGGACCACTTCAAGTTCTCTTCACAGGTTCCAAAGATCGTACTGTTCGCGAATGGGATCTGAACACAAATAAGATCCGACGCAGGATTGTGGGTATGCACGCTTCTAGCGTGTTAAGCCTTTGCGTCACCGCCACGGCAGCACGAATACCCGAGGATGGTACCTCTGGATCAATTGACCATGCAAAGGAGGGCTACAAACACCCCATAGCTGGGATCCTTGTAAGCGGTGGAAGCGACTGTCGCGTTGTTGTCTGGGATCTGGCCAAATTCAAATTGATCAAGGTATTGAAAGACCACCAGGACAGTGTTTTGTGTGTCCGGACCGATAATGGAAGACTAGTATCGTGTTCCAAAGGTACGTCACCCATTAACAACTTGAGAGGTAGTCGAGTTGAAAAGCGCTGCGCCAGATCGAACCATTCGGACCTATGCGTTTCCTTACCTCAAACTAGAGTTGGTTCTCCGAGGTCACCGAGCCGCCGTAAACGCAGTGTCCATTGCTGGCGACGTTATTGTCTCTGGCTCTGGAGATCGGTCGGTTCGAGTTTGGGATGCACGAACGGGTGCATTGATCAGTAATTTTGAGGACCATCATGCAAGAGCGTGCGTTGTGTCATCCATTGATGAAGCACTTATTTCTAATCTCTACCTTTGCCTGTATTCTAGGATTTCTTCCGTAGAGCTGAGTCCGCCATTCATCCTGTCGGGTTCTTCGGACAGACATGTTCGGATGTTCCACATGAGGACTAGACGGGGATGGTCGACTTGTCCAGAGTTTGACAATCCAACGACTGGCCAGCCTTTGAATCCTTTACTAACTGCGCAGGAAGGTTTAGACGGCGAAATACCAGTGTCAGGAAGCACGTTCTTCTTGCATTCCTCGTTGTCACAGTCTTTTCAACAAGTGCATCAAGACTCACAGGTGTCGCAGGCCGAAACCAAAATCTGCGGTGCTTGTGGAACTCGAGTTACCTCTATGGGGCCCGTCCGTGGGCCTGAGAGGCACTCGCACCCAGTGCGAAGCGTGGCGATAGGGGACGAGTTTGCAGTGAGTGGTAGCTATGATTGTACGGTCAAGGTATGAACTAGAAAGATCGTGTCTGAGTGAACTAAATTGTGTGATGCAGGTGTGGGACAGGACAACAGGGGCGCTGGTGGCTGACCTAACTGGCGGACACACGGGACGAATTTTCTGTGTTGCACAGGATAGTACGAAGGTGAGGAAAAAGATATATGATCGTACGTCCTGTGACTGATACGCTGCGCATGTAGATCGTGTCGTGTGGAGAAGATCAGGTAAGGGTTAGCTTGACCTGGCAAGTGCTTGCAATACTGACAGCGGTTCGACTTGTGGTAGAGGATCTGTATATGGGACTTTTCTCACGGGATCGATACATCGTTCATCAAGCTGTAATGAATAGGTCAGAGCGTAGCTTAATGCCCAAGAATGTCCCAGTTTCAGGGCGTGTGGGAAGGGCTACAGTTTTGAGCGCGTACGTCAACGCGCGAGTCTTCGGTGGCCTGCCTCGTGACAGCGCATCACGCGACTGACACATAGGGGTATAAATGCCCACCGGGCGTAAGTTCAACTCCAACTCAACTCCAACTTGAGAGTGCCCCGCATGAGTGCCCTTTCCCGCCCGCTTCGTACCGCTGGCCTCGCACCCACCTTGCGCAGCTTGCGCCAATTCCAGCACCCATCTTATCGACCTGCCCTACCCCTCTTCCATGCCCGTTTCGCTGCGAGCTCGGTCTCCGGGAGACCAGGCAGTCAGACTATCCAACATGCCCGGCAGAATGTAAAAGAGGAACTTGGCAACTCTTTCACAGACTGGGCCCGTTCTATAGCCGGCGGCGTATTCACCGTCGATAGTGTCAAGCCCACGAAGGACTCCTTCGTGAGTGTCCAGCTGCCCTCTACTCTCCTGTCCCCTCGAACACTACTTAATCACGATCGTCGTTAGATTGGAATCACCGCAGCAATCGCCACAACAGTACCTAAACCATACCTCGTTATGGGTCTCGCTGGCGGCTTGCCCTATATCGCATCTGCAGGGACCACTGTCTACCTCTCCCGCCAAGCTGGCCTGGCCACAACTGGAGTGCTCACAAGTATCGACCCGGGTGTCGCGCTCACAGTCTTGGATCAAGCCCTCAACTTCCAAGTCACCTACGGTGCTGTCTTGCTGTCTTTCCTTGGTGCGTCTCTCCCGTGGTCGCAGTCTCAAAGTTCATATCGATCTCCTGGCAGGTGCCCTCCATTGGGGCATGGAGTTTGCTGGTCTTGGCGGTTACAAGGGCTATCCCCGCCTACTCTTGGGTATATCTCCCGCTGTTCTCGCTTGGTCCACCATCACTCTTCAGCCCACGTTTGCACTTTTATACCAATGGCTCGGTTTCACTGCGCTTTGGTATGCCGACAATAGGGCTACTGCGGCCGGCTGGAGTGAGCTTTTTCTGATTGGTGTCTACTTTGTCACCCTGAGTTTACCCGCTCTATTAGCGCCGAAATGGTATTCCCAATATCGCTTCTACTTGTCAATTCTCGTCGGCACGTGCATTATTGGGTCGTTGGCGGGAATCTCGCATTGGGGGCCTGTTGCCGGCCACGGTCTCGTTTCTCATGATCTTGACCTGATCCGTTCAGAGAGGTAACGTCACCTGCAAGTCCACAACACTTTCTCATAGATCTCATTACACAATTTAGACAGAAAAAGAAGCCCACCAATGATGGGGTCATCCCCGGCGCTGTCGAAGCCGTCGAGGGGGGCGCAGAAAGTGACGCTTATGTTGTCATCCGCCGCAAGTCCAAGCAGAATGAAGACGCATCCGACAACGTCGGTGCTGCGCAGCATTAAAGGTTCAAAGTCAAGGTCAGGTTTCAGGAGAGTGTATGCCTCTGAATCGCTGTGACCTATAACTACCAGATAGTTGCGTCGTTACGTGCCGGGGAAAGTTACCGTGTATTTTACCTTTTTAAACTTAAAGTTGCCCTACTACCCGTGGTTGTCTAAGTGTTGTAGATTTCTGATCGGATCAACCTCCACCTGGGAGCCTCGGTGCTTGTCAAAGGGCATGATTGCTATGTCTTACTGAAACCATATCTTTGGCCGTTCTTAGATGGATGAGAAGAGAAAGATCGAGAAGTTGTCGCGGTACGAGTACTCTTACGGACAGTGAGCACTTGCACTTTTCACCATTATTGGAGAACAGCCCGTCTGCTACAATATTTAGCTTCCTACGCTATGTTTCCTTATTTGGACAGTGTTGTTGGTTTACACGTCGCGCCTGCTCCCGCTTTCCTCCAGTCTCGTACCACTTGACTGGAGTATTCACTATTACTGTCTAGCACGCCCGGTTTCAACAACTATATCCAAGTTGTTGGTCTAGGTTTGATGGGTGCTTCGCTATGATTAACCTTCCCTATAACTCAGTTTGCGCTATTTTCACGTATGGCATGGAATGACACCCCACTGAATGAGACTATAATAAACTATCCAATTATTATCATTTTTCACCACCCCGGTTGGTGCCGCTCGTGCTCGTTGGGAGATGTATTGATCATTCCAAATAGCTTGTTGCATCCTCCGCAGTTCTGAGTGCGATGTGATCGTTACTGGCAATGTTGTCTACTATCTCCGGGTTGGGCAGTCTGAGCAACCCGAACCGAATTTGTGCGAGATATCTCTTATCTCTACTCTAGATCTACGGATGCTAAAGTTATTGACAGGAAGGGGCCTGATATTCCTGCTCAAAAGAGTATCTAGATCAGTTGTTAAGCTTTCAACCATCAGATGGACGAATGTCCTGGTAGAATCTTTTCAGTATCGTGTTCCTAGTGACGACTTTCCTCGTAAGTAATCAAGAACTCTTATTCGCGCCATTCTGATGCACGACCAGTATATCGTGTGGGGGAAAATAGTTGAAATCACAGGGGTCGGTATATCTCAATCCCACATGTTTACCTAAAGCAGAGTTTCACGAAAACGATCGCGTAGCATACGTCAACTCGATGTTTGCAGCGTAAGAGATTCCACTTGGGTGAATTTCGTCTATCTGATGCATCCCTTAGGCTGAATGCAAGAAAGTCAATTCGAGATCGCGAGCGCGACTATCGTGATCAAACTACTGAAGTTATACAGATAATTAATCTAGCATTTGCCTTGAAATACAATTCTACTCACCCAACCATGGTATGCTGAGTGAAGGCGTGAACTCGGCGCTCTGGATCGTCATCCTTGCTATGAGCAAGGCATCAGTAGGACGGAAAGTTGTCAGGACTCGTCAGGACTACTCGGCCACTACTGGCCAAGAAATTGACCCTTTCTAGCCAGCCATCCTCCAATCAGAGCCCGCAAATGGCCTCCGTTGTGCAGGTCGAGTCCTTCAAGCGATAACGTTATAACCAGACTGTCCTCTTGATAAATAAACTGATCATCACACAGCAAGCTGGAAGTGTCACGTCGGCAATGGTTTGCTCACATAAAAAGGTACATGACGCTCCCGAGGAGTAGTACAACTCGATCCTCCCAAGCAAACAAGTTGAACCGAGATACCAATATAAAATATAAAAAGGGCTACAAGAATCATGCCGTACAACAACGGCGAAGTTGAGAACTTGGGGATATAAATGATAATCACATATGCTGCAAGCGGCCTCACGCTTTCGCATGGGTAACGTGTCAAATTCTAGGCAATAGTGGTCGGTCAGGTATCGATTTAACAGTTCGAGATGCTCCCTCACCTATTTGGAGGCTCAACCAATAATGATTAATACCTCTGTCCATCGGGATTCAAACTACTTGTCCTTCCCCCGTTTCTCCAAGTGACATCGGGTTGATCGATGCGAATGTGCTCTAGGCATTCACGAGGGACCATGCCCCGTTCACCCCTTACGTTCGCGCACAAGTCCCAGCCATCATCATACTGTTCGACGATGAAGATGCGTTCGCCTGTTGTGATGGAAAGTTCGTCGGGAAGATTGGGTACAAAGGTACACTTGACTGTTGCCTCCATGGGCGCACGCGACGCACCTGCAAAGGGTAAAGTGGAAGGAATACCCGCGCCTGCGGCCCCAGGCGTCATCACGTGAGGAGGGTTCCCTGGGCCATATGGCGCAGGAACAGAGTAGGCGGCGACCGGGGCTGGGTTGTTGTATGTTGCTGAAGGAGGCAAAGGAACGGGATGAGTTGGGATGGTGGGATGCTGCATGTATGCAACAGGGGTAGAGTGCATGGATTGGCCATGGGCCGCAAAGGGCGATGGTGGAACAGTTCTTTGTGGCGCGCACGCGACGCTGGTGAAGGATGCACGCCGATCGCTGGTATCTGGGAAGGGTTTGGGATCATCGTTGATACCTGTACCCAGTCCAGGAGCCCCACTCCACGAGATGCGCTTGCGTTCTCGGCGGCGAAGATAGGTTTTTCGGACGAAATATACGATGAGAGCTGCGCCGAATATGGCCGCGCCAGCAATGATACCGGCAATTGCGCCGCCAGAGAGGCTGCTATGCGTCGCATTCGTCTGCGGAGTGGATGTGGGGGAAAGGGTCGGGGGTGTGGAGGTCAACACAGCTGTTGAAGTGATAAGGGGTGTAGGAGGCTCAGAGGTTGCGGGAGGCTGCGTATTGATGGGGGTTGCGACGGACGAGGTGGGTGGCGTGGTAGCGGAGGAGGGTGGGGAAGAAGACGATCGGGTAGTCGATGAAGAAGTGAGAGCGCTGCTCAAAGAATTGGTTGCAGGTACGGCAGAAGGAAGGGATGCCCGGATGGTCGTTGTGACCTGGGTCGCTGATGTGACTTGAATGGGCCCTGCGAACACGGGAAAGGCGTGTCCCAGACGCTTTGCATGGCGGGCCCGCTCGACGGGTACGCGCCGCATACCCGCATGCATTGTAGATGGTAGCAGTGGGTTGGATACAAGTATAACGTCAAAAGGAGCGTGAAGAGTAGAACGAACGACGAACGGATGGAGTCGGGCGACTGTGAAACGCAGAGAAGAAAAAAAATACCATGCCAACCAAACCCCTCGTGCATGTCCAACATATCATACTTGCCATATTTAGAACGATATGTATCAGTCACCCGCCTTCTCTAGCTGTGCCCTCTTCCTCGAACCTCCCGCCTCCGTGTCCAGTCCTCGTTTGCGACCACCCTTTGCCTCATCCAAGAACTTGTCCAGCCCGAACACGTCCCCCGAATCCTTTTCAAACTGTACAGGCCCCTCCCTCACCTCCTGATCGCTCGCGCCTTGGAAGCCCACACGTGGTTGTCCCAGCCCGAAACGATCGTTGGAGAGCGCCTGCCCTATCCCTTCTTCTGTCCCGCCACCAAATGCACCCTCACTGCCCCCTTCAGCAGCGATATTACCACGCGCTTTGTAAATCGCTGCTGCTGCGGTTGACCCGTGGAACAGTGGCCGGTCATATAATGAGTAGTTCTCGTCGTCCCCAAACGAGTTACCAAGCTGCTCCCGATTGAAAAGTCTCGAGTCCAACATGCTCTCCTTGGATAGCGTCGGCTTCGCAAGTCCAAGTGCAATTTTCTCCGAGATATCACGGTTTTGCTGACGGGCGAGCATCTTAGCACGCTGCTCCGCACCCATATTCGACATCCGCATCTCTCGCTCATGTTCGCGGCGTTTCTCCGCGCGCATGGTATCCCTAATCTTGGCAGCTTCTTCATCCTCTTCATCCTCAGAGCGAGCAGCCTCCGACTCAGCATCCGACTCGCTCCCATACCCACCCAGGGTAGAAGTGACAGCAGCACGCGATTCCGCAGTGGGTCGGGAGGATCCCGATGGAGCGCCACTACGCTCCTCGCGCGCTCGTTGGGCAAGAAGACGGAGGTTCTCTTCTTTGGCCTCCCTTTCTTTTTGTAATAGCTTTTGTTGCATCAGTGCGCGTTGCCGGACCTCCTCACGTGCATGCCTGTCGGCGACGAACAACGCCTCAGAAAACTTGGCAAAGTTATCGTTAATGGATACCTGGGCAGGATAATGAGTACGATTATAAATAGAGAAAACAATGTGAAGAACTGACATCTTGGAGACCTCGCCCATCAGCAGCCAAACGTTTGTCGAGGGGGATAGTGAAACCCTTGTTGTTCTTCCAATTCGATATACATGGAGGGATCATCCATTCTTTCTGCTCAGCGGCCGTCGCTTTTCGTGGTGGGCTCCGCAGGACAGGTGGAGGCGGACTTGGTGGTCCTCGAGGGATCTTCTTGTGCTTGAAGCGAGGGGGCTCCAACGGATCCTCGACCACTTCAGACATCTTGATGATTCTTTGCTTCAGTGCGCCGTCTCCACCTTGCTGTTGACCAGGAGTATAGCGAATGTATGTCGTCTTACCAACTCCATCCGGCACGTTCTTGGGCTGGGCAGCTTTGATCTTGCCGGTGACCAACTTTTCGAGAGCTTGTCTGGTCCGTTCTGCAGTGGCCTGAACCTCCTCTTCGGATGGTCTCTCCATGGAACGTTGCTCATCGGTAATGTCTTTACGGTGTGAAAGAGGGACGAGGTCCTTGAATTGAGACTGTATGATCTTTCCGGCTCTCTGGCCCTGGTGTGCGATGGCATCGTATCGAACGGTACCCTCGGAATCGACCTGGAGTGCTAGGGTGTTTCCTGCTTGAGTCTAGAAGACGGAGTCGATGAGATGTCCACAGATAGGAAGATTGGACGGACCTTTTTCTTTCCGAGGTTGAGAGGATACTGAGCGACGTGACACTCGGGGTAGGCTCCACCATCGCCTGTGGCAAGTGAGCAAGTAATGAACATGCCGAGGGGTGAATGAACATACTAAAGTCCTCTTGTGATGTCGGTTTCCATCCTTTGCGCTTCCCGTAAGGCGGAATTGCCGTTCTGACGGCGACAGTTTGGGACGGGAATGCAGGGGAGACACGCTCTTCTTCGTCCGGGATATCGGACACGTGAATGGGTTGTGGTAGTACACTGGCAACCACGGTAAGTTTCGGTAACTTACAGCAGACGAAACGACGCACACAGCGAGAGCAGCCATGTTGACGAGTCGGGTACAAACTATCTTGCGTTATGTCAGCATCCTGTTTGTTCCAAAGTGGCGGTGCTGAAATATTGTTTCCGGTTTCCGACTTGGACTTTACAATGGATCGGCCGTCGCCAAAGTCTGGCGTTCGGGCTGCGCTCGAGTACACGGGCATCCCAGCAAGCTGGCTTTCAGCGCGGCCCCGTCTTCCGTCGAGAAATTGGTGCATTTTTCTTACCCTGACTTCCTCGCTCATCTCCTACTATGCATACGACCGTCACCAGGCACGCGCCATCCGCCAGTCGTACATTGACCGCGTCAAGCACTTTGCAGACGAGCCGATGAAAAGCACTGACCTTCCCCGCAAGGTGGTCGTGTATGGCGCCAAGTGGCCAGGAGACCAGGACCATCAACGCGCCGTCAGGTTCTTCAAAAAGTATGTCAAGGTGTGTACGAGTCTCCCCTACGAGTAGAGCTTCGTAAATCATACATCACAGCCTGTATTAGTCGCCGCTGCTGTTGACTACGATATCGTCGCGACCCGCCACTCGGGCGAGCTTGCCGAACGCATTGCCTCCACCGTCATCAAGGGCCGCCGTCTTGCGTTGGGGGTCGACCGGCCCATCGTACCTCCAGTCGTCCTTCCTAGTCAGCCCAATCAAGAACAGAAATGCGCCCAAGAACTAGAAGCAGGCGTCGTTCTTGTAGGAAGGCATACTTTCAAGGAATATATGACCGGTATGAAACGAGGCTGGAGCGGGGGATTAGACCTCATAGACCGAGAAGAGGAGTTGGCGCAGGAACTAGCGTCGGATGGGACATTTGACGAACCAGATGAATTCGACAACTCTCCGGTTGGAATTGTGGATGACCCAAATGCTGAACCGATACCAACGCGCTCCCGGCTTCCTTCTTCCAGTAATGCCAGCCACTTTTCACCCCTCAAGTTACCCAGTCCTTCCAAGCATCAAATACCTGCTGTGTCAAAACCGTCGCCCGCAGATTCCACCCCTCCTGCCATAATTCCTCCCCAATCACCGCTCCTCCTTGTTCCGTCCGTCAATTACGTCGGCTTTCGCTTCATTCCCCACATGCTCTGGGGTTTCTTCAACGAACGTCACAAAACACAAATTGGTTGCGAAGCTGCTTACTCTCTAGTCGTGAAAAAAACTCGAGAACTACAGGGTCCAAGCTCCACCCTCGACCTCAATTGCGATACTCAGCCCGGCGAAGGTCAGCATTCGGGTAGCGAGGGGAGACGATCGGAGATCACCCATGGTCAGCCTCAGGGCGGCGATCTCGACTTTGGTTTGCCCTCGGAATATGTGCTTGCGCCTCACTCCCCCATGTCCGGCATAGCCTCCTCCCGCAAATCGTACTACAAAACTCTCCCTGAACGTCTAGCTACTACACGCCAACTTGCGCGTGGTGAGCGCGAACCTACCAAGGAGGAGGAAAGAACACCGCCGCCAAGTGAGGTCGAGCTCAGAGCAGAGCGACTCAATAAAGAATTGAGGTGGAGAGGAGAAGAGGAGGCTTGGAAAATTGTTCGACCCGGCAGCGGCGTCAGCTGGGACGAGAGATTCAGAGGGGTGCTGAAGGTGTTTGACATCGCAGAAGCTGATGGCGAGGGGCTGGATATCAACAAGCAAAGCCGGGATCAAATCCACTAATGCATAAATCAGCGCTCAGAATCCAGTCATTATAGCATAGACATTCGATTACACTCCGTCCCTGGAGGTGATACATAAGATCTGCTACATTTTTGGGATTTAGACCATGGTACGTAGACTGAAACTGCATGGCCACAGAACAAGAAGATATCACACCAAAGGCACGTGCGACAATCATAGACTGGAAGTGGAACATTGGCGAAGAAAACAGGATTGCATAACCTTGTGCATGTCCAAAGCGAAGAGCATCAACTTCAGTCCGGAATGATCTCCACGGCCCCACTCGCGACCCAACGTTCAAATTCTGCAAGAGGATCGTCCAGAGTGTCGTTCGAATCCATAAGATCGACAGGGACCTTCGAGTTAACGCCGCCAGTGATAGGTGAATTTCTGCCATGCGAAGCGAGGCCGCGTGGATCGGTGGAACTGTCAATCGCCGAATGATCTCGAACACATAGCCCAGAACGCCGTATAAAGCCCGCGATCCTTGAAGGGGAAATTGCGTAAGAGTCGCTTCTTCTCGTGCTAGAAGGAGTGGGTGCTCGAGTGCTTCTTTCTGGGGTAGTTACACCGAAGCTACCACGAATCAAAGTCCGGTGCGTGCTTGCACCGTCTCCAGACCGTTGGCTAGAGGCTGATTGAATGGAATTCCAGCCGTTCGCGGAGGACTGGTCGAAGGGATGATCAGGGGCAGCATTGGAGCAACTTTCATCATGGTAAGAAGTCAGGTCACGATCCATTCTGTCTTCGTCGTTAGAGGAAGGGAGAAACAATCGTTCCTTGATCAACTCGGCAGATGGTCGAAGGCGTGACACGGCCTGACGTCCGTTAGTATGAACAAACAAGACGAAATGCGAAAAACCTTTTTGTGTGGACGAAATGGTTCCGACGGACACAGGGCAGGATCCAATTTGCTTCGTTTTGACGGGGGGACTTCACATCCCACGCTCCGAGTACGATCGAATTCAGATGAGACACTGCCTTGCTCCCAGACCTCAGAAATCATCGGAAGCTCGTCACAGTTGCCATCTGATAGTTTATCCGGAGTAGGCGATCGTGAGCGCTCCAACGTCGTCAACTGCAAGTCAAAATTTGGGATCGTTCTGCTGTTCCCCCGCTTCCTGGAACGGTAGGCCATTCCCGAATCCAACTCGCTGCGACGAAGGTTGTGCGCGGTATCGTCATCTTCATGCACTTTGTCTGGCTGATGGGGGGAGGAGTTCCGTTGAGCATGCATGGCTCGCCTTTTCGGTACAGCTTGAGTTCCGTTGGTCTGCCGTTTCTGTCCGTCCTGCAACGACCTCGCTGTAATGGCATCTCGTGGTGGTTGTACTGGTTTCGCGTCGGCGATTACTTGTTGTCTTTTCTTTGTTGCACGTGGTGGCTCTGGTAGCCCCTCCTGACAGCTATAACCGAGCGTTAGTGATCAAAAACATTGGTGACAACGCACCAGTAATGGCGACACTTCAGCTTATCTTTACAAGAATGATTACACCTGGGCAAAGATATGCACATCAAAACATACATCAATTTAAACCAGGCAAACTCACTCGTACTTCCCATCCGGGCGTTTTCTCGGGTCTCGTTCTACCTGTTCCTTGATGGGTGGATGTAACTGAGGCTCTTGCACTTCGGGCAAATTTTTATCCACGCCTAAGGAAATACAAATCAGTCAATGACTGTTTCAGAGGGCGAACCTACCACGACGTTTTGCAGCGCGGGAATCAAAAATCTCATTGTCGTCGTCCATGTCGATGTCCCAGAAGTCAGGAATGTCCTCGAGTCCTTGCAAGTCCATTTCCTTCGTTGCATGAGTGTCCGGATAATGACCAAATGGAACAATGGACGTACAACTGATGACAATGGTCGAGCTTCCAGTGTTGGATACTGGTCGGGTGGAACACTGGGTACCAACGTCCGGCAGACGGTGACGCCAGCAAAATTTTCCTACGTATTCATAAACCGCTTGGCATCGAATAAAGGGGAAGGGTCGAATACGGAAGCGATGTATGCATTAATCATTTGACTCGGCTTTGTGAGCTGCGCTGTGAGAGTGAATTCCTTCTTCTCCTTGAGTGCCTTTGTGCTTATGTCGAGAAATATATCAGGGTTCGCTGATCAGAGACAATGTGGACTAACACAATGTGTCGGAAGTCAATGAAGTGCATATCGGAGGTCACTATGAGAAGCGTTGTCATCTCGGTTTTACGCCATTTAGGCTTCTTGACTCTTTGAGGTGTTGAGTCGTCAAAAGCGAGGCCGCATTGAACAGTAAATTCCACTTCCACAGGCGAATTTCCTTCGCTGCGGATAGACCTTAGTTCCTTAATGTCCAGAAAGTACCTTGGAAATTCATTTGCGGCAGCTAAAACCTCAAAGCCAAAAGGGGAACGGCGGTTAAGAAGCTGAGGATTATCAGCGATTACAGGCGGCTACAGAAAGAGACCTCACCTCCTCAATTCGAAGTGGGGACGTCTGCAATAATTTTTGGATCGAGGTAATGCCATTCTCAGCCAGCACCTTGAATGATCAATTTCCATCTGATGATACACCATTGAATGTCTACCTTTACTCTGATACGGCGTCAGGTTACAGTGGGGTTGGGTCCACGTTACTACTTACGATTTCTCACCAATGTGCTCAATCTGTCTGAGGACCAGTGGCCTGTCCTCCCATGCTTTCGCATTGAGACAACGTACTCTGTAAGTCAATGCATGAGCTGTGCAGAGTTTACCAATTTTTTGTGCGAAACTCGCAGTTCGAGTGCATGCTTAAGCTGTGCTCCACTCTGATTGATAATAGCAACCTCTGCTACAGCTGAAGCGCAGTTAGTAATAACCTTGCATATTATGACTACTCACCTGTCACGATACGTGTCGCGTGACGGAATACAGAAACGGCTTCTAGGTATGGTTGGCCTTCGGCGGATTTGAATTCAAAGCTGTTGAGAGGAAGGCCTGCAAGGATTGCCTGCAGTTTGCTCAGAATCTGTGAGCCCACGTTGAAGATGGGATTCTTACTTGTATCAATAGAAGGACTTTGTCACTCGTGCCCGCCAACTTCTTGGGAGGAAACCGAATATCATTGTGGCGGCGAATCTTCTCGTACATCTGAAAATTGTTTGAGCATATCGGGTTTGTCATAGACGACGTTGCTACGGACTGGCTTCTCCCCGCTACGCAGCTTCAGGTCCGAGACTCTACAATAAGCATCAGCCAAGAAAGATCAAAGAGAGGGGGAGTTATTCACTCTTCGGACGTAGACACGAGTTCGAGCTAGACATTATCAGAACGCAAATTAATCCACTTGCAAGCCACTCACAATTTCGCGCAAGGTGGTCGGAGAAGGGAGATTGAGCAATGCCCGCATCTTCCAACAAAATGAGAGTTGGGAGCCCGGAAATATGAGCACGTACGGTTGTTTGCCTGATGTAAAACTAGGAACATCACCAAAGAGCCATCGCAGAACACGAAGGCACCAACCTTGCTCATAACATCACCATACTCTGTTGACGAAAGCCTTCCGTCTTTCTCCGTGTACTCAATCAACTGCGTATCACGTAGGCTAAGTATACTTTGCATGACAATTTCATCGACCTTCTCTTTCCAAGTCTGGTCCTCATTTTTACCGATATCATAGTGACGCGGATTTTTTTGGATGCGACGAAAGAGAAAGGAGTGCCGGAGCCAGTCCTTCGCATTCTCAACAGTTGATATGGTACCCAGTCCGATTTCTGAATTCAGATGTTCTGCGAGGTTTTGATGAAGGCTACTCTCCAAAGCAGTGTTTCCTTGGGCAAGTGTGCGATACTTGTGTTCCAGTTCTGGCTCGCATAGGATTATTGCGATTCCTTCGTCATCTAACAGGGCGATTATGAAATTCAGACACAGACAGCCAAAGATACACACCGAATTGCGGTCGACCCTAAGTTGACGAAAAATGGAGCCTGAACGCAGAATCAAGAAAGATAAACTTACCGCTCGACCCATCATTTGCATGATATCGAGATCCGAGTATTCTTTCATCTCACCATTTTGGTACAGTTTGACGCCCTTGATGACCACCATTTGGGCAGCTTGACGACGGTGAGGTGTCGACAACATTGGCAAGAACGAACTTACGAAGATTAACGCCAACCGCAAGGGTCTACGGGACAGTGAGAATAGAAAGAGTAGATGGAAAAGGTTCGTACAGATGTGGCGATTAATGCGCGCAGGGCTTTTCGCAAAAACAATTCCTCCACCGCTCTCCTGTCGTCCGTATTCAAACCAGCATGGTGGACCGCGAGCCCCACCGCTGCAAGAGCTATTATGTTGTCAGGTTAGCCCTTTGTATTTACCAGCTATGTAGGCATAGATGCACCAGCCAAGTCCTTGTCATGAAACTTCTGGTTGATACTAAACGGAGATGAGCAAAGGAGTATAGAAAACAAGAAACAGCCTGCCGTATTGGCGGTGGCCATGGTAGGTTCTTTTTTCCTTTCATGGCCTCTTCATAGTCCTTGGCAAGTTGTTTGGCTGTATCCAGCGTGCCTGCATATAGTACAGAACTCTCTGTGTCAGAGACGATAGACTCTTGCATACCTTTCCTAGTGGGACAGAAAATAAGAATCGGCTTATTGGTTGAATGTTGTTGTATTATGGGGAACAGGCGCAAGTCAAGGGTACGCGCATATGCAAAATCATTCTGGCCCTTGGGTTTTGCCACGCCATAGACGAATTTCGTAAGCTTGCAGGGCCGGAATTCTTCGCCGAACTGCAAATACTCGTCAGAAGGCTAAGGTATACACGGAGGTGCATCGACCTGGAATATTCTAGCAGGTCGATCATTGCCGTCGCGACTCCCAACCCAACACGCAACATCGTCCACATTTGGAACAGTAGCAGAAATGAGAAGAAATCGGGTACCGGATCCGCGTGTTTTCATACGAGAGACTATGACTTCTAGAGTGCTCCCTCTTGATTCATTCAGGACGTGGACCTGCATGCGACGTCAATGTTCCGTATACTACTGTCAAGCAACGTCATTGACGCACTTCGTCCACCAGGAATAATTTGACTTGGGATAGTATCCCAGAATGATCAGCCCTAACCAACGGTCATTGGAAAACTTGCTCCAAGAATTGGGAGGCGCACCAATTTCGCGTTAAGCTGTCCCACTTCTCAGCCTAAAACGATATATGTCAAGACTGTCAGCAGGAGACAAAAACGGTATAACGTCCTCACCGTTGTTACGCTGTGACCGTGCCGTGTCAATCAATTCCTCAGCAAGAGCCATCTGGTGCATACATTATGTGTGAGACCTTTGCATCGCCCCAAACTCCCCTTCCTTGCAGAAGAGTATCACCAGTTAGTTCGCAACCTGTGGAGATGAATCACTAATATAGCCTGGTACTTGTAATGTGCCTACATTTGATACCAAGTCCTCCAAATTTTGCGGTCCATTCGTTATGTTTCTCAGCGCATAATGCCTAAAATCATCAATGGAGATTTCACATTGAAGTTGAGAACAAATCCTGACCTTTGTCGGCGCAACATAAACACACTTCGCAGATCGTGCATCATCCGAGATTTGTGTCAGCATTCGAATCATGCTCAGTTCAAAAAGAACAGTCTTTCCACTGCCAGTAGGTGCTAGAAGAGGTTGAGGAATCGTGGTCAATGGACAATTCACGGAACCGACCACTGATAACCTGGTATCCTTTCAGTAACAAGAGTTAGCCATGCAAGGGTGCAATTACCAGATTTTCCTCTGAATGTAGGACCTATGGAGAGAGTGGTAAGTTCTACATCGTCCATGTAAACAGAACCCCAACCTGGTCAAAACATGCTGATTGTATCGCATTGAACACGCCGAATTTGAATACTCCACGGAACCTGTCGGCTGGAATAGACATGAACGAGAAATGAATGATACACCCTTGCAAACGCACGCAATTCGGAAACAGGGCGTAGTCTCTGTCTAACACCATTTCGCGTGGTATTCTCAGTGCTAGCGTCAACACAGTACTTGGGACCAAGTTCCTCTGGGGTCACTAGACGGGGCATCCGGGAACGATACTGATACTGGATCGGATGGTGCGACTCCACTATCTCCGATGGATCCGAACGCGTGGTATAGTTGGAAAGATCTGTAGAATGGAAAAGGGATGTAAACGGTCAGGAACAAGAACATACCATGTTCCTCAGGCGATGGTGTATAATTGTATGATCTAGTCGGAAATCCGAAAGACTGTGCCCCATGTCCGCTATGGTCTGAGTGTCTCAGTGAAGGTGACGGAGAGTGGGCATAGCTCGCTCCCTGGTATTCTGGCGGACTCGGAGACAAATCTGGAGCAGCATATACGAAGATACAAGGCAAACAAGGCGCATATACTCACCATTATTGCTTTGATAGTATTGGGGGAGTCCGCGATAGATGTGCAAATCATCCGGCAACTCTGGAGACGAATATGGGCCTATGTTGTACTCAGTTTGATGTGGCTGGAAGCTCCTGCCCTGCCTTGAAATCCAATTCCCGAAAGACCGAGTATTGTAATCCATGATGGTTGAGAACAAGACGCGTCAGGCCCCTGAAAGTGAGTAACGTGACAGCCGTCACAGACGCGCAGTCACGTCATTGTGTGTGGCCTTTAATCGCGTTGCGAAGTGCTTGCTGACGCGTCAATTACCTGCTGGCGATTGGCAGGGGTTCATTAGCATCTCATTTATCCGCTACACGCATCCACCACCAGAGATGACAGATCGCACGGTTAGCAACAAGCTGGAGGAGTACATCGAAAAGTAAGTCATCCCCCGAATGTGCCACACCGCAGAGGATTGACGACAGTCCACAGAATCCACTATTCCGATAGATACTCGGACGATCATTATGAATACCGCCACGTCATTTTACCCAAGCCTCTTTTGAAGTTGATACCAAAGGAACTGTTCGATGAGAAGGAAGGTACGCTCCGCCTCCTCACAGAGACGGAGTGGAGGGGCATCGGTATCACTCAAAGCCTGGGGTGGCAACATTACGAAGTTCATGGTGTGACTTGTCTCCTCTTTTGCTTTGATGATTCTCATTTCGAGTCACAGCCCCGGAGCCCCACGTCCTCCTTTTTCGTCGCCCAAAAAGCTACGTGCCACCTACACAACCCCAACCAGTTGCCGCCAAGACCAACGCCAGAAGGAAGTAATATAACCGCGTTCAGCATCCAGCCCGTGATGTAGTCGTTGCATTTTCCGATGTTTTGTGATTGTTGTCCACCGCACTCATTCCCCAGTATCACGCTCTTGTACTCGTTTTCCTTCCAAACGAACAACTTTCTCTCATCACTCATTTGTTTTGTTGAAAGGCATGGATATCCCCGCAGGAAATAAAATTGTGATCCTTCTCTTACTCTTCGATCCTAGACTTATTCCCATGTTGAACTTGGGTTCAAAATTGTTTCAATAAACTTCAGCATTCCGAATCCCCCTTCTGCGCTAGGCTTCGGGTCTTCTGTTGAATGTGCAAGCCCAAGGGTTCCTGTCTTTTTTTATGTAAAAATGCCACTGGCACATTGATGGGGGTCAAGACGATCTACCACGCCGATTAGTAATCGTACGCCTATTGATATCTACAAAAGTAACTGTAATGTTCCCTCTTGCTCAGCTAGAGATTGGGTGTTGGCATATCATTCCATTGAACGAGAGGCTTGGGTGGGTCCGAGACCTGCAACGTTGCTTTGAAGGCCTTCAGTTCTTCAATGCATGTTACACCGACTGGTAATCCGTTGGCAGCTTCACTCGGCACGGGATATCGCTCTATCAAAGCAGGAATCTGGTCAATCAAGTCCTGGGCGTCCGCATTAGATATCCTATCGTCTGTCAAAACCTCCTGCCACGCGTTGACAAAATCTGTTGCAGTAGGATTTGCTTCCTGAAGTTCCTCCCTTGTGGCTGCAACGTCGACGATAATGTTGGCTTCCTGGAGACGAGCTTCGAAGGCTTTCATGGCTTCAGCGCTGACTCGAGGGGTTTGTGGCTTCTGTGACTGCATATGAATCGAAAGTTTTGCCCGCTTCTTCCCTCGGGGATGAGCGCGCTCCAGGAACAAGTCTAAAACCTCTTGTTTTGCCACTTGCTCGATCAAGTCGGCGTCACTACAACCTAACAAGAACGTTACACGCGTAAAAAAACAAGTGTAGTCGCGCTCACCCCGCAGAAAGTCGAGGTAACCAGAATCAATCTGTGACCAGTATCGTGACACTTCCTCGGCCATGTTCTTCGGGGGTTCCTTCCACCTCTGTTGCAGACCCTGCTTAAAGTCACGGAATTCTGCAGGGCCAATCTCCCGGATTTTTTGATCCATGCTGTCTAGGAATGCCTCCACACGTTGTTCGAGGTAATCAGATCCGCGCTCGCTCTGCACAACGATACGAAGACCGAACTGCGAGTCTCCAGGAAGATACCACCGTGAACACGAAACGACGTATCCCAGCTGCTCCTTGGTTCGGAGGGCATCGAATGCAGGCTCTGACATTATTTGTGCGAGAAGTAAGCCGACCACCCGTTGCCGCGGGTCCACTAAGTGACCGAGGTGAAGGTAGTATGATAGTGCCGAGTTTGATTCGTTTAGGTTCGGTACCACGGTAGTCCATGCGTAGTTACACCCTACCCGGGTGTTAAATGGAAGCATGAAGGTTGTAGAAGTCATACCTTCAGGAAGAACAAGAGAAAGATCCGTAGGTATCGATGACAGTGGCTTCGAACGAAGGACGTTCTCAACATCCTTCGACAATGCGATGGCTTGCTAGATGAAGTTAATTAATCAACGAAAATAATGTCAAATAACGAGCGCATACATCCTTATACAAGTTGCCTAGCGCAAGTATCCGAATGTTGACGTTCGCTAGAAGTCGAGCACTGTGGGACTGGACTTCTTCCACAGTAATGCCTAGTGGCTCAACATTCCATCGACTAAGCTTTGCTGTTAACGCGAAATCAACCCACCAGAGACTTCTTGTAGCTGCTCCTCTACCGTCCACGCACCATGCGTGAGGATATGGCGGGCATAGTAGTCCGAAAGTTGGTAGCTTTGGGACATGAAAAAATTTTCCCATTGACGCTTGAGCTAAACCCGATATATGAGCTTTGCAGACAGCAGTGAAAAGACATCCTACTTACTTTCTCCTTTATGACTTCCAACCGGTTATGACGGACTTGCAGATTTTTGGCTGTCTCAATGATACGCCGGGCAAGGTCGAGCAACTTATCATTGTAACCGTTAAGAGATATCAAAACTCCGAGATTGTGTGCACCCAAGTTATACGCAAGACCAGCCAAATCTGCATCATATGTGTATTCCGTAAGGCAGTCATTGACGAGGTCTGAAAAGAGGCTGCACGTGGTTTAGGGTTACATCACAAGAACACAGACCACTCCTCACCGTGTTAACACGCCAGCACGCGGAGAATTGTTCGCAACGGAACTGGAGTAGGATTGTCAATGATCGACCGACATTGACTAGGGCGCGTTACCTGCGGATTTCAATGACCACGCCTGCTTTCGGAAGCCAAAATTGATCATCCTTCTTGTGCCAAACTTGCGATATCGACGTTTCATAGATGAGATGAGGCCGCTTTTGGGGCTTTCGATGTAATGTCAGTCAAGTCATCACGTATAGAATGGCGGCGTACCTCAGCGACTTCACGTTTCTCGACATGAAGGTTGGTTGGTATGAATTCATTCCTGTTGGGAAGACGAAGTTCCTGGATATCATTAGGACCTTGTGCCTTGTCATAAGACATTAGCTAGGCCATTGTTACCTGGAACGCCAGCTAACATACCTGGGCCAAAAATTGGCTATCCCATCGTTCGACGGTGTACCTTGTACTATACCATTTCTCGCTTTGCCAACAGAGTCCACCCGAAACACGTTCGTGCTCTTCTTTCTTAGCCATCAACACCACACGGCCTCTGTCTATTTGCATGTCTTTGAGCACCTCACGCACCTCCCGCAAGCCTGCCTCGTCTTCCCATCGAGAAACGAGTACGGGAGCAGAGAGTGCCTTCTCGGTAGGGACTGGCCATGACATTTTTTCGGCAATGGAAACTGCGTATGCTTCCGCTGCACGCTTCTCTGCGAACTCGAAGTGTGTTCTCGATATCGTCGCCACTTCGGATTGGTACCAAGAGGCAATCTCAGATGATCGCAGGAGTGAGACATACTTGAACGTGGTAAGAACAACTGAACGATAGTTGTCTATGGAACGCCATGAGCGCTGGTTCATACTACGAAGACAACTAAGGGCATACCAAAACCTTCCCTCGTCAGGAACATGGTTATCTTGATGACAGCGAAACCACGGCCGAGGGTCTGAGGAGCCGCATTCAAGGACGTGATCCAGCCCTTACCTTTGAGATAGGAATGCAAAGAGCCAGGACCTTCATGTCCAAGAAAGTGGGACAAGAACTGTCCGGGTTTGTATTTCCAAAGTGGTGGCTGCCAGGCGAGAGGGAAAGACAGCTCGACTGCGTGAAAAGACATGACCGTCTGGACGCGCACAAGGGTCTAGGAAAGAATGAGTTCCATTGAAATTTTGACATGATGTTGTGTGGACTCACGCCCATCTCATTAGGCCCAAACGGATGGTCATTGATCGCTGGCAGTTGGCCTTCGCGATGCTTTAGGATGCGCGAAAAATTCTTGGAAACCACATCGGAGAGTTCGTCCAGCGATTCTGCTAACTGAGATTAACCACCAAAAAGCGAAGTGTGTGTTGATTTTGACGTGCCTCTACCGATCACACAGACATTCATCCGACTTGCACAGTATTCGTTGCTCCACCACTCGACCAACCTACGGCGGGTCTCACGACCGACTGTGCCTCCATCTGGGTCAGCTTCACTTAAACTGGAACCAGCGGATGGAGTTGGTGAAGGCACTCTCGACGACAGCGGGGAAGACGCCGCAGCACCAGTTACATTCATGTGTCCATTGGTGTTGGCAAGTGATTTTGCCTTGGCTTTCATCGCTCTCCCGACTGCACTCAGTGTCTCGCGGTTTCCGGTGCCAAACTTGCTCCAGGGGTGACCGTGCTTTGTTAGCGTCTTGTTAAGCTGGAAAATGCGCCAGGGGTCTGCCTGGTAGTTCTTTCTATGTTCTGAATCGACCGCGTTGAGTTCACGAGTGGTACATGATGGTGCAAAGAGAGGGCTATGAAAGAAGCCAGCGAATCTCTCGATAGCACCTGAGAGAGCAGCAGGAGAGACGCGGAAATGATAGTTGGTATTCGACGATGAGGTGTACGCGTTTGAAGCGCCACTATTCTTGGACAAATACTGGACATAAGAGGTTTCAGAACCTCGGGAGTAGCATGTAAAATGAGGCAACATGCCTCTGAATACTCATTCTCCTTTGGAAATTGACGTGTACCCTAAAGTGGCCTTAGAAGACGCAGGAAAAGAATGATTTCTCTGCATACCATGAATAACAAGTGCTCACAGAAGTGAGCCAAACCTGGCATGTCGTCCTGAAGAAGGTAGGGTTGTGAGTATTATGCGAGGAGGGAAGGAAGGAGAGACTGACGGGGTCCGAGAGGTGGCCGACTGCGACGTCGAGACTAGCAGCGGCGTTTTCTGTGTGGGGGTCGTGTACCAACATGGCGGTGAGACCATTGTCAAGACGTATGATTCTATACTGCCTCTTGTCGACTTGAGACTTTTTGATGGGCTTTGTGAAGAGGGAGTACGGGGGAATTGGGCCACGCTGTGGTATGGTAGTCCAATCTGAGGTAGCTACCATGGCGAGACTGCGGTGGGATGAGAGATGGGCTGTGGCAAGACGGGGGGAAGCGGAACGCAGCATGCGAAGATTATTATAACACGAACAGTGGTGAGTACCCACACGGTCGTTCTCGGTCACGTGTCAGTGGACAGGTTCGGGTTCGGGTGTGGTCGCGTCCCCCGTTTTCATCCTCGCCTTCCATGTTCAGTACTAGTACTACCCCCACGTCACGTCACAAACGCGCGCCGAGTCCTCCCCCCTCCGCCGCTGGATCGTCACAGTTCACCACCACCCCACAACCGAATCGCAACGTCGTAACTCGACTTGCCATCGAGGGAAAGGCGAAACACGGTGACGATGGTGCTACCATCAGAATGTATCTCAAGGTGCGACTCCTCCAGCTTCCCCCTCCGCTACGTTTCCTCTTACCCTTCCGTAGCTCTCCATACCCATGGATAGCGTTTATCCAGGCTCAACCGTCCCATTGTTTCCAGGTACGATCATCTTGTCCAATCTCCTGCCCAGCCTCTCTGATCTTAGACTTCAGAGGAGAACTTGAAACTGCTCTCGGCTCAGGTTCATCCTCTGGACATCCACTCTGCCCCCTACAATTTTTCTCCTTCATCCTTTCCCCTCCTTAACAACGCAGTCCGCGCTCTTCACCTACCCTCGCTCTCTCAAAAATCGTATCTCGCTGTATTCGGTGTACCAACCCCTGCCTCATCAACGATGCACTCAAGTCGCACTTCCTCTTCGACCACTTCCGCCTCCGCCCACAACATTCCTCCACTGGATCCAAAGTACACAGGTCACATCATCGTCAGCGGATACAACATCTCGTATATTCTTCCAAAAGAATTTCCCCCCCGCTTTCATGATGGCGACAGTCCATCGCGCCTTTCTGCATTTTCGGCCACTAGGATGAGACGGCCCTCTGTCGGCGAACGGAACAGCATGCATTTCATGGCTGCCATAGAGCTCTGGACACCGTATGCCTCCCGTCCTCCAAAGGCACCCTTTCTGGTAAGTATCGTTCATTCATCTCTGTGTTCCATTGACATGGCCCATTAGATCGCTATTCCTGTTCCCCGATGCCTGTCCAATAACATCAAATTACGCATATATCCACCAACCACAACCAGTACTTCCTCATCCATGGCCTCGCTCTCCTCTTTCGACGAAGACCCAGGTGCTTGGGAGTTAGCCTCCGAACCCCATGTCACACGGACCCCTTCCCGTTCAGGATCATCCGCCGACATGGCCGATGACGAATCATCTGACTCGTCGGCATACACGGACGGGTCCTCTGGGGGCATTCTTGTGCGAGGGACATTCCCGTCAACTGAACGCCTCCGCGTGCGCTGGGCACAGCCTCCAAAAAACATCGCTAACAGCGATGGTAGGCGACGTGTCGGCGTGAATGAGGCCAAAGGTGAAATGTCCACCCTAATCCTGGGCAAGACTCAGGATCCTTCCGGTCGCGAAGGAATCCTGATGCACTTAGAATACAAAGGAACGTGCAAGGGCATCTGGTTTCCTGGAGTGGCCACAATGCTGGGCATGGACATCGGGCTCGAGGTCAAAGGTCCCGATGTTGTCTGGCCTCCTGGAGAGGACACGAAGTGGACTGTCACCGGTGGTACAGGTTATACTGGTTTCGACGTTGGCCCACCTTCTACTCCCGTATCCAGACAACCTTCCCTCGAATTCCCCACCGGCACTAGTAGCGTGGTGTATCCCTCTCCGATAACTACTCGACAGAGTTCTTCGTCTTCGACATCCTCCTTACTGCGCGCTCCGCTGCCCAACGACTACCTTCCCGAGTATTCATTCGAAGGTTCTCCTTCTCCGACCTCTTTGACACCCTCCGTCACACTCTCCTCTGTCAGCTCTCTCCCCCTTGCATCCGAGGGACGCAGTCGTGCCTCCTCGGATGCGATTCCTTCGTGTCGATCGCCAGCAGTCCCTATCACAATCCACATCAACATGAATGATATCGCCCCACCCCCAAGAAACGTCTTTTCCTTCTCTATCACGGGCACTGTCCTTATCCTCCCGCGACTCCGTCCTCACACTCTGAGTGGGCACGGGTCAGATGGCGACCTAGATATCAATCCTATCGTCCTGCCACGCTTTTGCGTCCTCACTGCCGACTCAGAAACACTTTCAACGATCATTAGAAACGAAAGCGAGGGTAGCACTGTCGAAGTCTATTATATTTCTGGCGACATACGTGATGCTCAGACACGAAAAACTGTATTACAACGCAATGCGATAAACCGATGTGGCAATGACGGTGCACGGATAGCACTTCGTCCTATCACGCGCACAGCTATCTTGCAACGGGGTGGAGAACAAGTCCCAGACAATTCGCGTCTGTCGCCTCGGCACAGTCCACTGAGCGGAAACAAAGCTGCAATCAGCCCCCTGTCATTGGGTCCCATCTACGGCGGGATGATGAGACGGAGACGGGATGGACCACTAATGATCTCTTCCGTCGATGTTATTGCGACCCCATTGTGTCTTAATGGAAACAGTTTCCCAGACGCTCACGCCGTCCGTGTACGTATCCATGCCCCATCCGACACAGACTCAGAATGGCTCGAATTCGGCCTCACTCAAGTGACGTCCTCACCACTCGAAGGAGTGGAGCGGCAATATCGAGTTGACATTATCAGCGTCAGCGTTGACGGTGTTCCCGTGCGCTTCGAAAGTAGCGCATTCGCTGAGCAAGGCAAGCAGTCTTTGATTGACCTTGTCCCATCATGCGATGAAAAACCTCGGAATCACTGGATTACGTGGGTCAAGGTTCACGTTGGTGATCAAGGAGGGTTGGCCAGCGTGGACTACATTGTCAGCAAGCTTGGAAATTCCAAGGATTTGAAGAAAAATGTGAAGGGCAAGACGAACTTGGATATACTGATTCCAACCTTTACTCTCCCTGTCGGTCGGCTGGAAGTGACGGTGGAGACCTGCTTAGGTATGCGTTCGGACTTTATTACCCACACAGTAGGACTAATTATCAATTTAGAGATGCTGACGTTCCAATCGAACTTTACTCACCAGCAACAGTCCCCAGACGGCTACAGGCTCTTGCATTACTCGTTGGATCAATTCTTTACCCCATCGCTGTCTCTGACAGTTAAACTGTCTAGCTCCCGTACGCGCATGGGATGGCTGCCGCTGGGCAAGCTTTTACTTTTACTCCTCCAAATCTTTCTCGCCGTTGTTGTCCCCTTTCTTTTGATCAATCTCGGCGCCGAGTTCAAGCATATGCGGCAGTCTCTAGATCGTTTGGCCGTCCGCAACTTTGATCATCACGAGATTCCATCTCCCATTACCGAGACAATATTTATCACGACGACCGTGATTCCGTCACCGTCGACCACAGCAATAAAGGTTGACGATGTGAACAGTCAGGCCACAACCCCTTCGTTCACATCAACTGTGTCGATTATCACAGCAGCATCCACTGACTTGACCTCTTCCACCTCGAGTTTACACACCCATGATCGATCTCAGATTGACACGACCACGTTCACATCGATGCCCGCACCATCCCCTTCGCCGATCCTCAGTGAGAACTCTCTTCTCCCGATTCCCGCATTACCCTTCGATTGGTCGCAAATACAAATAAATTTCCCGCCAGCTGCTCGGAAAACGGTCGATAAGGTCCTAGAAGGCTTGGGTGTCGTTTGGCAGATATTCAGGAAAGCGTACCATTACCCACTAGATCCACCATAGTAGCTCATAACCCGGTCGTGTATGTTGCTCTGAATTCGTTATTGATGTATTTATGATCCTCCATCCACATCCTGTATAGTTTGACACCGTCAAGCACCAGGTTCACTTGCCGACGACGACCTCCTTGACCACGGCATGCACCAGTGTACACCAGTGACGACATATGTTGCCTGTGGGTGCTCGCAAGTTCGCCGGGTCACGGCGGATATCTTCATAGACGGCGTTTTGCTACCCCCTTATAGACGGACTACCAATATCAGGTTTGTTCCAGAATGTCGTACAAGCCTCATTTTAGCATCAGGCGAGTCGCACTGAACAACATTCAACAAACGTCGACCTAGCGACTTCAAGAGCTAGAAGATAGAATCGATCAGTTACGAGCGCATCCGGCTTTCAGATCGATCCATGTCATTGATTAATTCGCCGCCCTTGCATGAGAGCTTACCACGTTTGGATTTAACCATACAACAAGCAAGTGTACCACCTTGTCGGGACGAAGTTTACATTTGGCTTCCGTTCCTTGATGTGACTGACAAATGACCACAACTGGCTCACGAGGAATCACTCTGGCACCTCTGAGATCGACGATTTGCTAGCGAGCTTGCTAATAATGTAGCATTTGAATATGAATACGATGGTTGCCATGCATTTTTGCTACACGAGTAATAAAATAGGTACGATCTGCACTACAGAGTAAGGCTACACAAGATTTAGTCAATAAATAAATCACTGTTCCGAGCGAGGAATTAAGGAAGAAGATGGTGGCGAATGGTAATTAGTGGAAGAATGATTAGTGATGAAGGGGTGAGTATGGTGTTTTAGCTTGTGTCTTTGGTATTCAGTTCTTCAGAACCGCACGTGCAGTTGCATCCCTCCCGGCCTTGAGCAACAGCGAGAGTTCGTTCCCTCCTGTCCCAGTTACTGGGCCAGACTTTGCCGCTTCTCTCTCCATCCTCGCCATCATCGCAAACATGGGACAGCCAACAGGTGGTTGTGTGGACCGCGACATCGTAACGACGTACAGGCATGCAATGCGCATGTGCAAGTCCCTGAGCCTCTTCAACGCCGCGACGGCAGTGTTATATGCCTCCCTGACCGCTGGCGTGTTTTGAGCAACTTCCCTGACAGGATGGGAATACTCCGCAATATATGTCAAGTAGTCTCTGTGCTTCCCCGGCATATACCGTCGCATGCGTTCCATGAAACCGTGGTCCGCCCGTTTGTTCGCTTCTGATGGTGCAGGGTATCGCCGCTGTCGAAGCTTGTGGTCGATATCGAGAAAGAGATCAAGGGCATGCATGACACTGCTCTGTCCAGCGGATGGACCACTAAGATCGAGCTTTGACGTGTCATCGACCCCTTCGTATATCCATACGGGTGCAGAGGGATCACTTCCGCTTCCATTGAACCAGGGACGGACCTCCCAGTAGAACGTATGGGGGTCTACTATTTGGCGTATAGACTGCACGCTATCATCGATCTCTCGGATGACTGTGGTCAGTCGGGAGAGAAACCTATTGATCTTGCTGATGGAGGACAAGTCCGTAACGTTTGGAAGATTATGGTAATCGTTGAAAACGTGGAGCATTTGCACGCCAATCATCTCCGCTCTAGCAGATCCGAAGTAAAAGTTCCGCTCATCCTCCGTTCCCGAGAATAGCTCTAGACCAAATCGCATGTTTTCAAGAGCAACAGGTTGCTTGGGATCGATAAGCTCCCAATTCCACAGAACGGTGTCTGCAAACGTAAGGACTGGAGCAATTTTCAGGATGCGCGAAACTGCCATGAGGGGAGCTACTAGGGAGCGAGGAACCAATATTGACCCCACGATGGTGTCTGGAGGTATAGAGTGGGCGTAGAAGTGCACGAGAAATGCTAGAACCTGGTGGGCACGACGAAGGAGCGGCGGGTTCTGATGAAGAACTTCTGTCGCGAGTATTGGGAGCTATTGTCTATGTCAGTACTTATGTCATACTAGAAACGTTCTCAGAACTTACAGAACGTATCCGCTGTCTCCAAGCTTCGCCCTCAGTTCGTTCCTTAGAGGGAGCTCCAACGAGGTCCTCTCCAAGCTTGAGCACGCTCGGTGCTTGTGAGAGTGCGTCCTCCCAAACGTCGAAAGGCGCCTGTAGTTTAGGAAGTGGTTCTGCTGGCAGGAACCCTGTATTTGTTTGGAGATTGATGTCGAAGTCTGCTGGTACCGGGTGTACCTCATGTGACAACCGTCTGCTTGGGTGCAGTGACTGCAGGAGCCACGATATATCATTGAATATATGTAACGGTGAGGGTAGAAGATCGATTGGATGCATGATAAGCGGGAAGGGGAAACCCGTTGAATTTGGACAAATATCAGTGAACGAGTCAGTCCCTTTTATACAGCACGTACCACTGCAAGTCCTTCAGGATCACATCAGCAACCTAGTCACAGAGCTACAGCGGCTGGCATGTTACTGCCCAAACGGCATCACTATCCGCCTACCGCATGAATTGCTTCCGTGAGATCCGATCCAGGTCTCCGACGTTCTCACACCGACAGAATTTCTTGATCACCAATCACCATTGGCCGTGCTGGGTATCTGTGCTTAGCCCCCAGAGTCGAGTCAACCAAGCGGTTCCGAACCAATTCGTCAGCAGGTTGGCCGGAATGTTACAGTTCCTGTGTTGTATTTCTCACAAGATGTATTTGGAACAATGACAACTTAGCTATTTTTGTGCCTCGTTAAGGACAATTCTGCATATCGCGATGGCACGGGTGACGGAGCGTTTCCACCGCTGATCTGACCCGGTTGAGATATCAGTTGATTGTGTTCCGACATACAGCATTCATTTTCAATTTCACGAGCCACGTGTCACTGCCAGTAGATGGCGATTTACCAACGCAGACTTGACGTTTTGTTGAGAACGCAGCGGATTGAGTAGAATTATAACATACATGTTCTTTGCCCGCTGTGACCGACGGAGGCTTCACCTTCATTTCAGCGCTTGGCGTGCCTTGACGCAGTTGCTGTACGCCGACGCTGAATCGTTACAGGTAGTTCCGGTCGACTGCTCACACGGAATCTGATCCTCACCAGGCATGGCCATGGTTGTGCCGCTGAGCCCTCCGCCTGTGCAAACTGGAGATTTGTCGCAAGTAGAACTGCGTAATCCAACGACCCTGTGGAGCTGCTCTTGCAGCGTGAGCTTGCGGCCGCAGCTTGCCAGCTTGCCAGTATTCCCACGAGATGGTACTTCAGGGTAGGGGTCCGTGTACTATTCCACACCGCGTGAACGGCCAAGCAACGGCCAGGGATCCAGAAACGCGCATCTGATGCTGTCGTGTCAGTTCGGATGTTTCAGTATGCACAGAGCAATGTTGGGACAAGGTCGCAACGTTAACAGCCCAAGGTTCGTCAAGTGGCGGTAAAATTATGAGGCTGAGCACGACTCGCAACGCCACATGCGCCGCGATCAGTGACTTGGCGGTTCCATGCAACATCAAAAAATGACTCACTGATCCGGGTCTGTGACGGGATACTTGTCGCCGAGACGACAGTGTCAAGGTAGAGCGCTTTTCACATGAATATAACATTGCCAGTCTACTAATCACTACTCCTTCCAAGCCACGATCGTCGTACCTTCGTTGGCGACGACCTGACATCTCCGATGCACTACGTCGATGATTTTCTCTTTGGTACCGAGTTTCTTCTTAATGAAGCCCTCCATATCCAAAAGTAGCACAGGCAGCGAAACAGGACCATCCTGGCACGACGATCTGATCAGTTCCACGATACTGGGCTCGGACGGTAGTGCGAAGGTCATGGAAGTGACATGGTGGTCCAAAGAAGCGTCAGGGAATGATAGCTGTGGCATTTCGGAGCGGTAAGCAGAATCATCCGAGAAAAATCGATCCAGGATCTCAGGTGAAACATCCTGAATCCTTTCGGGAGACCATCCTGGCCGACCTTTCATTCTATTCACCAATATTGCGCTTATCCCCGTGGCAAAATCCGGGCTAGCACCGCTCTACGAGTAGGTCAAGATTTCGCCATCAAACACCGATCTTGGTGTTATATGACTCACACAGTAAGCTGTCGCGATTCCCATTTCCATTTGTAAAGCATCCCGCAACGACATGTTCACTCCGCGGCGGAGAGCTGCGAGAGCTACTTTAAGACTCGTGGGGCTGCGCATGTCAAGGGTTTCCAAGGTTTGCTTTGCCCACCTACTGACACGGGTATCTGGGGAACTTGAGAGCGTCACCAGGCTCTCAATAATCTTTTCCACGGAGTCGTGACAAAAAGCAGAATCCAGAGCATTGCGGACAACCCCCATCAGTTTCCCAGATGGTTCGTCCGGCTGACGTTCGTTGTGCAGTTCCTCGATCGTGCAGTCGATCTGAGCGAGAGTCGGGTTTTCATATTCACCCAGGCGAGCCACGAGACTGGGAATAGTCCTGGAGGGAACATAATGCGTCGCAATTCCAAGCTCACTGCCAGCAAGTCAACAAACAGCGTGTAGACGATGCTTTTCACTTACAAGACCTCTCTACCAACCAATGTCTCTGAGGTCAAGGCAAGATAGGTGCCTAGTTCTCCGTCCATCCTTGACAGGAAATAGCTTGCTCCCACATCTGGGCAGTATCCAATCTTGGTCTCGGGCATAGCAAATAGAGTCTTCTCCGTCGCTATCCTGAAGGGTGCCCCAATGCTCAGACCAACGCCTCCTCCCACTGATATTAAAATCGACATTAGAGCAAGACAACAATGACCTCAAAAGCATGACATACTGGTGATGCCGTCGAGAACAGTTATATAAGGTTTTGGCAGCTGGGACAAGATGAAGTCAAGCTCGAACCTGTGCACTAGTTTAGGCATTAGCACGGCGTTGGCAACGTGTTGCTTACTCGTCCTTGAAGAATTGTATAGCTGCGGGACGCGTGGTCTCATTGAGCGAGTCCTTGAGAACGGCTACTCCTCGTGAAGCTTTGTATGTGCACTCCTGTAGAAAAGACTTACTGGCGACATCTCCTCCTGCGCAGAAAGCCCGGCCAAGTCCAGTCCCAATAACCATGTAACAGAGGTCGGAGTTGGACCATGTCTACATTGGCTAGTTTATTAGCAACGACTGGCAGAAGGGATGTAGGGCCGACCGACGTGAAGCTGGGGCCGGAGCGAATTGATCATTTCGCTATTTAGCGCATTTAGTTTCTGGGCTCTATTGAGCACGTAAGTGCGAGCACATCCACTCGACTGAAAGAGGACTGGCTGGGAAGGATTAGGTGAGCGGAAGAACGTGAGCGGAAGAAACTAGTACCTGGTCGAGTTGGGGAGCAGTGCCTGTAGACATGTGGGCAGCAATTGCGCGAGTTCTGGCAAGTGCTGCCGGTGATCTGTTACGGGACATCCTTGCAATTGTAATGGCTGCGAGCATACTGAAGTACGACGCCGAGTTCCGCGAAATTTCGTACGAGGACTTTGGCTCGGCCGTTACAAAGTAGTACACACAAATACACAAATACTTCGCTTCGTTGTTGTCTTTATCAATGCAGCCCGTGAACCTAGGAACGAGGTTCCGCTTGTCCTCTGGCCACTTCGGTACAATCAGATACATTGGTCAGGTCGCAGGCACAGACGGTCTCTGGTACGGCGTGGAATGGGATGATCCCACTCGTGGAAGACATGACGGTGTCAAGGACGGAAAGCGTTATTTCAATTGCCGGTATGTATACTTTTCTTCCCTGATCGCCTTACCAGTAGTCAATGTTATATCCGAAGCATACCCAATTCCGGGTCTTTTATTCGTCCATCTGTCTCACTATCTTTCGGGCGATCCTTCTTATCTGCACTCGCGTTAAAGTACGTTGAAGACGAGCACGGTTCGGTTACTCTCGAAAAGGTCATCCTCGGATCTTCCAATGGCGCCATAGAGGTGGAAGCCGTCGGCCTCGACAAAGTTAGACGAAGCCTTGGTAATCTAGGTCGACTTCGACAGGTGAGCCTTGACGACGAGCTAGTGACAACTGGCGACGCCAAAGGTGACATTCTTACGACTTGTCCGAGTGAGATCGGTGTCTATTTGCTCGCATTATATTTCTAAGCACAGAAAAAGATATCCGCGGTCTCGACTTGTCTGCTAGTTTGCTAGCTACTTGGGAGTCGGTAGCAGACATAACGGCTGAGCTGCCCCACTTGGAGAGGTTGGCGTTGAAGTAAGTGTTTATTCGGTGAACGAGAGCCAGCCGTTTCACTCGATAAACAGTCGGAACCGTTTTGTGTCGCTGGCTCACGGACTCCCTGTCCTCGCGTTTTCACGCCTTCATGAGCTCCAACTAAACAGCACACTTATCTCCTGGGCGGAGTTCAAGGATGTTGCAACGTTTATGACGAATTTACGATCCGTGGAACTGGGTCACAACTATCTCGAATCCTTGAGTGCCAGGTCTTCATCGACTGTCCCAGAACTTCTTTCTCTCAATTTTGAGGGCAATCTCCTAAACGATTGGATACGGACAGCCGATTCATTACTCGATTTTATCAAGTATGGTCCCAGTGACAATTCATCGGCGGCACTGACGCTATCACAGCCTACAGCGGTTAGTCCTCTCCGAAAACGGCATTCGCTGCATCCCGCTTCTCAGCTCGGCGATATCCCCGCTTCAGGGCATTAGAGACCTCGCTCTCTCGAGGAATGACCTTTGGGAATGGCGATCCATTGATGCGCTACATCGCTGGTGTCCCGATCTCGAGTCCTTACGAATGGTCGGCAATCCATTGACTGAAGGTGCGGTGAATACTGATATTATAGTACTGACGATTAAGTTATATATCAGACACTGCCCTTTCTGGACATGCCCGGCAGTTCATCATAGCCAAAATACCTTCTTTGCTGGCTCTCGACTCAACAGTGGTATGACGCCAATCGGAATCTGTTTCTTCACGCTCATGCACCCAATCGTTCAGATCTCCGCCCGAGAGCGAATTGATTGCGAACTGTTTTATCTTTCATTCATTTCAAAATATGTTCCTGGGGGTGACCATGAGAAAGCACAGGAACACCCGCAATGGATTACTCTGTGCAATAGTGTGTTCATTCCAAATGGTGTTAATCAATGGCCGGCTCACGTTTCGTTCTTGGTAGAGCATGGCCGCCCCACTGAGTCGTCCGCTCAAGGTAACCACGAGGATAAACTCAGCAAGCATCTGATAAGTGAATATTTGCATCCTTGTCCAGTTTGCAAGAAGTATTCGATGTTCAACGTTCACAGGTGTCGTTGTCCAACGATCTGCGAGGAGCCCAGGCAACCTGTACGAACCAATGGACAGAATTGATCAACCCATTTCAGTCAAGGTTTTAAAAAGCATGAAACTGAGCATTTTTCGACTGAAGCTCATCAAGTCGTTCAAGATGACCAACTCCCCAAGGCGTGAGGCAATACAAGTGTGGCTGAAATTACGCGATGGCTATGTTCTATTGGACAACGATGGACATGACTTGGAATGGTATGGAATTGAAAACGGAACACATTTGGTGGTGTATACAGGAGAATAATAATAATTCGGTTTATCAGCTATCTTTAGAACCGGGTGCCTAAACACAGGACTGCCACAGCGGCGACCAGAGGGCCGAAGCGCTCGTCAACGATACAATTGAACCAGCACAGCGCCGGAGCGTACGTACCTTGGTTACGAACCAAATTTACAAAATAAATCGCGTTCGGGTAGCAATTGCGGGGGGTGTATCGCCTTGCCATGCAAAGCAGAAGTTGAAATCATCCAGTGGTACATTCCCATTCTGCCCAGTGACATTGCGTGAAACCATCCTTGGTGGCCGAAAGACATGGACGTTGGACCGAGTCTCGAAACTCAGGACGCCGTAGGTTGACCTCCAATCCAAGAGGGCCCGAAAATCCAGACGAGGGACCTTAGCCTAACGGTGCGACAATACGGACCAACGAGGTTTCGACCAGTAAGTACAGCTGTTCGGCTCGTCCCATAACACGCCAAAGCCAAAGCTCGAGTTGACCATTTCCTAAACGAAATCGCGAGACCATAATGCACGAGGGTTGTTCGGTGTAGTCCACGAACGATGACCATATGTCCTTTAACGCGCCCATCCACCGTCGCCATTGGCATGCCTCATAGCTCTATCGTCGTACCGATCGTCCCTTTCATCGCGCCTGCCTCCACGATCGTCACGTCGCCTGTTGTCGTGGTCATCCCTGCGGCGGTCATAATAAAAATCAGGGACTCTGCGGTCATCATCATAGCCCCCCCGCCGATAATCATCGTACCCTGCAGGTTTTCTCTCATCATAATCCCTCCTACCAGGAGGCGGAGACCTGGGGCGACGATCATCATGATCAGCACGGCGAGGAGGTGACCTTGATCGATCGCGACGGTAAGGCCGGTCTTCCCTGTGAGGCCGTTCCTCCCGGTGACGGTCATCGCGCACAGGTCGCTCTTCGCGACGGTCGTCCCGTCGGTAATTATCAGGCCCTCCGCGCTGCAACCCCAAATGTCAACGACAAAACATAGCTGACTTGATGATGATAAAAACCAACCGTATCGTCATATGCAACTCGAACAGGCCTTCCGCGAAGGTCTTTGCCATCTAAGTCTTTCACAGCACGATCTGCATCATCACGAGACAGATACTCGAGAACACTAAAGACGGACTAGATGAGACAGGGAGGGTCCGGGATGGCTTGGCGTACCCTTGACCAGGAGAGTCGCGATCAATATCTGCGAAGGAAACGCTACCCGCCTCACGACCGAAATCTTTGAGATCCTAAGAGTCATCGTGGTCAAGATACAATAATGAAACATCAGCCATGGTGAACCGTGGGACTTTCGAGACCAAAGTCGTGTCCACTGGCTCATTCTGTACTTACTTGCCAGCTCGTGTCGCGAGAGATGCCAGAGACAATCAACCTAATGCCCGGAGGTCTCCGGGAGCGAGCACTAAAAAATGTACTTAAGCATAGGCACAATAACTAATCATCGTTTAGGGCATACCCATAGCCTCGGTCACTTTCATAGACATCCCGACGAGGTCGGCTTTCCTTGGCAAACTCAACTACGATGCTGTATGATGATGAAGCAGTGAAGTACAGGAATCAAACATGCAACTTACTTCGCGCCCATGAATGCTTTGCCGTTGAAATGATGCACAGCGTCTTCGGCATCCTGGAACAAGCTTAGTAAGGCAAGACAAAGTTCGACGGACAAATCGCACTCTTGAATTTTCAAACTCGACGAAACCAAAGCCTGATGGTTGGCTGTTAGCGGTGAAAGAACAACGAAAAAGAAAATTACCGGTCATGACCCGGCAATCCACGATGCGACCGTAGCCGTCAAAGAATTTTGCAACATCTTCTGAACGAGCATCAGGGGGGAGTCCTATTGAACGAAACCCAAGTTATAAATGTCGACATTTTGCAGTCACACGGAGCAAACTCACGGCCGAGGTAGAGGCGTCTAGCCATGGTGGCAACAGTTGAAAAAGACAAGTTTTGTCTGAGTTCGAATTCATTGACTTTAAGGGTCCGTGCACAGCGTGGTCCGAACCCCGCACACCGCTCAGAGTCGCGATCAGTTGTCAATAATTTCATCAGAGTCGGAAACAATTGTACAGTGTAGTCAAGGCTCATAGCAATTTCGAAACTTTGCAACGGTTTCATCCTGATCACCTCAATGCTGCGACCAGTCGATAGAGTTGATGTCAATTCCCTCTTGCACCATCTCCCACAGCGGACTAGGATACATGTCAGTCGAGACCAAGGCAGACAATGTAAAACTACGGGCCTCATATCGCGAAGACGATTGACGACACGAACGATATGGTTCACCACGAAGTCAATTTCCGCTTCAGTGGTGAACCGCCCGATTCCAAAGCGCAAAGAAGAGTGAGCCATATCTTCGGCGGCCCCTGAATGAATATTAGTACAAGTAGCAAGCTTATCAGTGTACTTACCAAGCGCACGAAGGACATAGGATGGTTCCAACGACGCTGAAGTACAGGCACTACCAGAGGACAACGCGATATCCTGTCCAAGGTGTTATCTCGTGAGATCCATAAAAGAACCAAGGTACATGCTTTAAGGGCCATTAGAAGGCTCTCGCCTTCTACATACGAGAAAGATAGGTTGATGCAACCAGGATAGCCGTTGAAATCTCCATTTCGGACGACGTGCTCAACTTGGGAATTTATCCCGTGCAACAGATGATCCGCGAGTTGTCTTATTCGGGCATGGTCTTTCTGCAAGTTAGTCAGTAAGTATGAGGGAGGTGTACGGACGAAGAATTCAGTATATCATGGTCAGTACCCCTGCACACAAAAGTCATTACCAAGCCGGCAATCCATGTTGGTCAATGGCCGCTTGGTTCCGCCAATGGAGGTGTGCAATTATCATCTTTGATCAATGAAGAAAAGTACTTACTGTCATCTCCAGTTTCGCTATCCGCGCCGCCTCGCCTATTCCAACCGCAAGTGATGCAGGTAGGGTGCCACTGCGCAACCCACGTTCTTGTCCACCTCCGCTTAAAATTGGTTCAAGCCGAACTCGTGGTCTCCGCCGGACATAAGCAGCACCAATGCCCTTTGGACCATATATTTTGTGACCGGAGATGCTCATGAGGTCAATGTTTGCTTCATTGACATCGATGGGGATCTTTCCAACAGCTTGCGCGGCATCCGTGTGAAGGTACACACCGCGATGTTTCCTGACGATCGCGCCAATCTCTTTCATCGGTTGAATGACGCCAGTCTCGTTATTTACCGTCATGATGGAGACCAGCGAGGTATCCGGACGGAGGGCAGCTTCAAGCGTCCTGAGGTCAACAACACCATTTGACTGGACTGGCAGATATGTGATATCGAATCCTTCTTCGCCAAGTTTTCTGCAAGAGTCCAATACACATTTATGCTCCTGGCAAATGATGACGCATGATATCATACACACTGTGGTACCATGACTTACAGTTTGGGTGGTAATGATATGCCTTTTCTTCTCCTTGTTAAACCGTGCCACTCCTTTTATGATCATGTTGTTACTCTCCGTGGCGCCAGAGGTGAAGACAATATCTTTGGGCTCAGCGCCGATGAGGTCTGCGATATGCTGAACTCGACGATGAGATAGTAACCGAGTCTTCAATAATGAGATTCACCTTACGTGCATCCTCAACCGCTCGTTCGGCCTCCCATCCGTATGCGTGGGTACGACTGTGAGGGTTGCCAAACTGGTCGGTAAGATATGGCAGCATTGCATCGAGAACCCTTGGGTCAACAGGCGTGGTAGCCTGTATAGAGTGAGAAGACGGCAGGCCTAGCCACTGATGCTTTTTCCCCTTACCTGCATGTCGAGATAAATAGGTCGGGTCTTCTGCGTCGCAGCGTTCTCACGAGCGCGGTTTGCAAGATTAAACCCGAGCATGTCTGCGGATACGGTTTACACGAAAGGAGATGAGAAAATGCAGGAGGATGCGAACCAGGGCGAGGTGTGAAATGACCTTCTTTGTAAGAAGGAGGAACGTCGACGATCCTAGCTCTGTCTGCACCTGAGGGCTGAACGAGCCCTCTTTGCGCTCCAACAACCCGTCTGACGGAATGCCTGGGCATACTTGCGGTCGTTCTTTGGGATATTCTCGACAACATCTGAACGGAAGCAAGTTGCGAAGTTCTCCGAGGTGGTGGTCTCTGACAAGCAAGTTCGGTGATGTGAGGAGTGCCATATAACGTTACGTAATCGTATTCTATTACATCAGCTCACCTTCTCCCAGGGGGAGGAGGCAAGAGAGGAATGCCGCCTTTACTCGAAGTCCCCGAAGAGCCCAGCAGGGACGGTGTACCTCCAGACTTGCTAGCACTCTTCCCAGGAATCGAGATAGAAAACGTCTGTCCTTCCTTCAAAGAATAATCTTTCTTGGGGCCAGGGGGCATGTGGGGAGATGGTGCGGCCGCTGCAGTGGGACTGGGCGGATTTAGTGCTGCCTTTGCACGCCTATAGATCCATCCTCTGTCAGTCGGTTTTGTAAAATTCACAACTACTTACTTGGTAAAGTCTTGCAAAGCAACGTCTGATACGGCGCTGTGTGTCAGGTCGACATGAAGAATGATTTTGGTTCACTCACTGAAATCAAAACTATCTGTGCGTTCCGCAAACCCCATGCCGATGTATGCCTTTCTCCCGGAGTCCTCCACCCTCACGACAAAATAACGGGATGAATCCAACACTGCATCGACGGATGGCTTCATTGCATCATAATCAGCGCGAGCAAACACTACAGAACAGTTCCTGAGCCAGATGTATGTTCTCGACTCGCGTGCACTCACGCTCGCCTGGGCATAAATGAGCTGATCACGATTCTGCTGGGCCGACGACGCTCTTACCGGTCTGTGAGTCTTCGAAGAGTAGAGCGGCGCTTCCAGCTTTCTCGACGATGCGCAATCTGCCCTTCCACATTGGGTCTGCGAGATCGCCCCAGTCACTAGCCCTATGACCTTCGTTCGCCTTCAACGGAGGGATTTTGTACACTAGAGGTTGTAGTTGAGTCACGTCCTAGACCTGCAAAGCCTTAATGACCTGAAACTTCTCGTGCGATATACAGGATGGATATGATCTCGTCCTCGAGCGAGTCCATTTCGAACGGGGGCAAGGTTGCAGTGGCGGTTTATGTCAGCACTCGCGAGACCCATGGAATTGACTTCCACCTCGACTTCGACCGTGAAAATGTAAGCTTCCCCTCTTCACGCATGATGCAGAGAAATAACAGCGACATGTGTCTAGACTGACTGTTGGTTCTACTTGTGGCTCAATACGCAACCTCTTCTCAAAGATTCGATCCATTGACGCGAAGCATGGCAAGTTTGACTGCGTTCTTTGCCTCGGCGACTTTTTCGGCCCGCTTCAAGAGTACAGCGATGGTCAGAACCAGATTCTCGAGTTACTGAATGGGTCCATCGAAGGTATGTCCCAGGTTTTGTATAACGCATCGGCTAATTTCGTGCTATCTTAGCTCCCCTAAGTTGCTATATCATGCAAGGACACAATCCACTCCCAGAATCCGTCATAGAACGATACGCTCGAACCGGCGGTGAGCTGTGTAAAGATGTCTTTCTCTTGAGTAAGTTATGTGCATGACAACCAACTAAACCCTCATCCTTGATAGACAAGTCTGGAGTTGTGTCCACAGCCCATGGTCTGAGGATTGCCTGTCTGGGTGGCATATATAATTCTTGTGTCTATGATTCGTCTGATGGCCCTCCTGTACGTAACCACCGTTTATTGGAGCCTGCGGTACTGACGCACGACTTTGAGGGCTTTGCATCTCCCTTCTACACGACACACACGGTGGAGCGGCTTCTCTCGAATACAATGAACAAGTCGCTGAAGGCAACAGCGGCGCAAAACTATAGTTCTCTCGCTGCAATTCGCGACGCAGCATCCACTTCACAGGCTGTTGATATCTTCATCACCAACGATTGGCCAGCATCCATTACATCACATTGCTCCTCACCTCCCGGGCATGGCAATTCCGGCTCACCCCCTCTGGACGAAATCATCCGAAAAATAAAGCCGAGATATCATTTTGCTGCTCGTGCTGGGCCTTCCCCGAAGTTTTGGGAGCGTGAGCCCTTCGCTTGGGATGATGAATCTGGGAGAGTCACTCGTTTTGTAAGCCTTGGTGCGTTCGGTGAAGAGCATACCGGTCAGAAACAAAGGGTTGGTCGGCTGGCTTGTGAAATCGTATGTGATGATTCATATTTCCGCAGTGGTTTTATGCGTTCTCCATCACGCCATCAGCAACTACAGCACAACGGTCAAACAATCTCACGAAAAATCCATTTGTGGAAGCTACTTCTCGTCCACCGAAACGGGTTCAGGAAACTACGGAAGGAGAAAACTTTATCTTTGGCAATGTCCACCAGCCAAAACGTCCTAGACCAGGTTTGTCTCCGCACCCTTGCGCGGTTCCTGCCTCCCTGTTTATTGCTATCTACAGAAACGTCGAGTGATCAAACCAAGAAACCTCCTGTCGGATACAAGTGCAAGCGATGTCAGTCGACTGAGGTTAGCTTCCGCACAATATGGAGGAGCAGACAGCTCATACGATAGTCAGCATTTCATTGACGATTGTCCCGAACGAACGAAACCGCCAGAAGGTTACCTCTGCAAGATCTGCAACGTTCCAGGGCACCTCGTTCGCGACTGTCCAACCAAACATGCCGTTGGGGATACTGGAGGTCGCAAACCGCGTGAAGGATACGTATGCCGTGCTTGTGGGAGTGAGTTACATTATATCTCCGATTGCCCGGTGGCGAATCAGAATCAACGTGAGTCGCACGGCCAGCACGACAAAAGGAGACCACCAAAGGAGATTGGACGTATGTTCCGTGTTCTCTTCGCTAGTGTCTCTTCATTTATGACCTTCATTTAGCGGAGGAGTGTTGGTTCTGTCTGTCAAATCCGAACTTGGCGTAAGTAACCACAAAGTGAGTCGACGTCATTTCTGATCCACCGACAGGAAACACTTGATCGTCTCGATCGGTACCGAATGCTACTTGACACTTCCGAAAGGGCAGATTATCCCAACACAGTCGGCCCCAGACGAGAGCAACGTTGCTCGTGTTCCAGGAGGTGGTCACGTGCTCGTCGTACCAATCTGTCATCAACCTACATACAACACAATTCCCGCTGATATTGCACCTCCCATTCTTGATGAGACGCTGAGGTAATATTTGAACTTTTGACTGCCTTTCGTCCTCATCAGTCCCCACGCAGGTACAAAGATGCTCTTCGAAGTCTCTTCGCTAGATACAGTGCCGTCCCCGTGTTCTATGAAGTCGCTCGGTTGAGCGCAAAAGGAGGTCACGCGCATGTTCAAGCCGTACCTGTTCCCGTTTCCCTGCAAAACGAAGTTGAAGGTGCTTTCCTTAAAGAGGGACGTGCCCTAGGAATATACTTTGAGTCGGATGCGGATGGTGCATTGGAAGCCTGCACTAGTAGCGCACGAAGCTACTTTCGCGTCGATCTTCCAGATGGACATAAGTTAGTCCATCTCATGAAAGACGATGTTCCCTTCAGTGTTCAGTTTGGGAGGTACGTCCCACTGCAAGCCACTGCTCTGATGGCATCTTGAACGTACCTTCACAGACAAGTGTTGGTATCTCTCCTGAACATGACGCACAGACTTGATTGGAAGACATGTGTTCTTTCAGAGGAGGAAGATAAAGCCGATGTTGATCTGTTTAAGAAAGCTTTCGCGCAGTTTGATCCATCATTGACATGAACATCTCGGTCATGCTAATACAATATCTACAACTTCACATCTAAAGGTTCCGCCTGAGTCAATCATCTGTTCAATATCTCTTTCGCCACGGCATCTAGATTTGCTCGGATGCACTTTCCAAACTCTTCTTGTAACTGTGACCAAATTTCTTAGTGCCTTCCTTCCTTGCAGCCTTGAGCACTCTCTCAATAGCATCCAGACCTGTTAATCGTCGCAGTGGTCAAGTCTGATGAGGGAAAAAGCCGAAATCCTACTGACCTTTGTCAAGGTCCTCCAGAGGAGGTCCAAAAGACAAGCGTACAAAGTGATGGCAAGGAGAATTGAACAAATTCCTACGATGAGCTGGGTTTATATCGAAGAAGATACCGGGGATGACGATAGTTTGTTCCTTGAGGAGTTCTTCGAAGAAAGTCTGAAAAACGCAATGTATACAGCATGTAATGAAAACAGGGGAGGGAACCCACCAAGCCATTGTTCAACGGTGGAGGAAGCTTCTCTAAGTTGAGCCAGATATAAAAGGTTGCCTGAGGTGGGATATCCACGTCAAGGTGAAGATCGTGAAGTCGCTTCAACACATGGTCACGCTTTGCCTTGAAGTGCTTCTGCAACGCGAGCTGGATCACGGGGATATTAGCCACTTAGCAACGCGCAGCTGACCATAAAAAATCACCTTTTCTCGTGCTACGTGGCTGGGTTCTAAAAGGGGAATAGCTGCAAGTTGCATACTTGGCAACTGTCAGCGCGTGAGGTGAACACACGAAATATGAACATACGGGTGATTCGCTCCACCATCCAAAAAGGATCCTAATTCGTTATCAGCAGGAACGTGACAGGATACAACTCCAAACTAGCCTGATTGAGAAAGCGCTGTGATCAAGTTCGTGGGCCCAATAACCCAACACACACGCCATCCAGGCAGCCGCCAGTTCTGTGGGGACTCTTTAGAGTTGGACCGCTATGACAGAGATATCATCCACCTTCGTGAGTCCATCGATGATAACGACTGGATCCGCATTGACATCATCCACATACTCAGCCGAGGAGATGGATTTGCCAAAGTCCCGCTCATGCTCGGGATAAATGTACCAGGAGTAGAACTGTGATGATAGTGTACGTCAAGGGTTGAATGAGCTGATACAATGTCACACGGGTACATGTAGCGAACCTCGTCGAGGATGAGAGTTGTCCCCTCCTTGCTAAGGGCCACGAGCTCTTTGAGATCCTTGCCCCTGGACACTTGGATATCAGATACAGCGCACACGAACGTCGTTTAACATACGCAATGACTTGTCCTGTCGGATTCCGTGGGTTCGATGCGATGATGACGGCTAGCCCCTGGGTCCGAATGTCTTTCTATTGATAAACACGTTTGATTGAGTCGAGTCAAGAAAAAACTCTTCATGAACATACTTTGGTCTGCTCAATATCAAGTCGGTATTTGTTCTGAAAAAAATATTAATTAGCACTTGCCAAGCAACACCCGGCGAAGATGAACCTTTGGGTCAAGACTAAGAAGAGTCAGCTACTCGACTTTCGAGTATTGCGCATGTACTCACACTGTCGGGACAGGAACGAGGCGTTTGAACGCGCTCAAAACTTGATCGTAAGCAGTGTAGTCTGGGATCTGATAGGACTACGAGCTGTGATTAGTTAACGAGTACTGAAAAGTAAACTGAGAAGCGTACACAATAGACATCGCTGACGACAGCGGCGACACGGGACAATCCAGAACGGCCACCTGGAACTATGCAGACATTCTCGTATGTATATTTGCTGGCCTTTCCTTGACGGTATGTAAGGTTATACAAGTTTGCGACTGCTTCTCGAAGCGCTTTGACAGAATTTGATTAAGACATATGGTGGGAAAATAGGATATAGCGAACCTTTGACACCAGTTGTGGGGGCGTATTCCAAAGAATCAATTGGCATGGGTATGGCATTTGGACGAGAAGATGCATTGGGAATCGGTCCGACCTCGGGCGCACCCTGACCGAGATTGGCCCATTCGTGAGAGTTGACATAACTAAACCCATTAGCCATGGCGCGATCGGAACAGTAGATCACGCCGGTGCTGCCCGGATGTTCGATACCAGGCACGGTTTCTTCATCCTGTTGATATCGAGGATAGAGGTCAGCGGATCTTTTGGATATATAGAAGTGTCACTGACAGGATTGACTGTCTGGGGAAGAAAACCTTTGGGCTGGTGGCCGACTTGCTGGCGGAATATCTGGCGACGGTGGGGGATTAAATGGGATAAGGACTAGGCGATAATACATACCTGGTGAGCCTCGGATTCCTTTTCATGCTTGAAATGTTTGAAGACTTCATGCACCTGATGTGCAAAATTTGCAACGGAGTTGATGCGAGGTAAGTGAAGATGCATGGGAAGGGAATGACACGGGCGGTGATAGCACACACCATCTCTCTTATACTAGGGGTACCACTACGTGATGGCAGCCTGCTGGGGGCTCTGCTGGAAGGGCCGGTCATCTTCTGTAAGGGGTAGAAGGCTGGCTTGGATTGGATGGAGTGGGTTGAGGTAAAATGGCGGCCAAGATAGTGGCGGCAGTCGCATTTATACGTCTTGGGTTTATGCCACCGATAGCGGCTAATTAATTCCGCAATCGACTTGGTAGCCGGACCAGTTTCATCCCGCACCATCATACGACTTGAAGTTCCTCACTTCGTTCAGAAAGTTGAACGAGGTCATTTCGAGCTCAAACGACTGAGATCGTTCAGAAATGCATTCTTGTCGATGTACTTTCCCGCTATGTACTATGGCGACATTAATGTCGGCTGCCCATCAAGATGACTGCCAAGTACACCAACGAGGCTGTTCAAATATGAGACTCTCACGAAGGAGGCCAGGAACGTGTACCTGATTTTTACGAAATAAGCGCTGGCGTTGGACACACAGCCGTGAAACACGGAGACATGCACGTCAGTAGTGTGCAGTACTGCCACCGAGCACAGAGTTTCTCTGTTTCCATATCTATTACAGTCGATATTTCCATCACTCGGGAAATGCCGCCTATCGCGGCACACACCTTGCTTGCCATGGCTTGTGAGACGTACGAACATCGTGAAAATGGGGCATCAATGAGTTTTCGAAGACGGATCATTACGATGTTTTCAACAATACTGTAGGTACACGAGAAAGTTGTCTCGGCGGGGAAAAAAAAAGAAATCAGGTGGCACCCCAAATTCCAAAAAAAAAAAACCCTTGGCAAAGACGGAAGATGCACGCAGAGAACACGGCTACGACAACGTGGAACGTATTAGAGGGCGAAGTGGTCACTAGATATGATACTTTTGGTGTGGCGGACATACAAACAAAGACCTTGCAAGCAAGGTAATATTGCATTGGTTTTTGGGGATCCCGAGTTCAACGGGCGCAGCCAAATTATGTTGAGTTCAGACTCCGACCGCGCCGCTCAACGACTCAACCTATACAAACATGTTGATTAGGACTGTACAAACTATTTCTGCAATGACTAGCCGAGGGTCGAGGATAAGCATACAGAACACAAGGTTGATCAAAGGAATGCTATGAACATCAAGGAATGTGAGTATGAGACCCGACAATAAGTCTGTGTCGTTTGAGGTACTTCCTATGCCAGTTCCTCCCGGGGAACCTGCCGGTGGTGTCGAAAACTCGGGCGCGTAAGTCATGAGGATGTAATTGACGAGCCATTCATTTACGACGTTCTCTTGCGCAGCATTGAGAAGCCGTGCTTCCTGATGAGCGTGACGAATGGACTTGTGTTGACCGTTGAAATAGGCGCTGAGGGTCTGGCGGGCCACCTGTACTCGGATCGGAGAAATCACTCACTTGCATGGATTGAAACTCCGATTCGGCAGATACTCGGCGAGTGACAGCTTGCGTAACAATGTTGCCCCGACGGCACAAAACTACACAATCTCAACAACTACTCCATCGTTTCGCTCGTTCAACATCGTAGATGCAGGTATAGTGTAAAAACTCATATTTTTGGTGTATAATAACAAAAATGAATGTTATGTGTTTTGTGGAGTGCCGAACTGGGGGTAGGGACGGTATTGTATATGCATTATGATGGAGCCTGGACTTGAAATTTTCACACTAGGAACTCTCCCAAGAGGGGTTGTATTCCGAGTCTCTCGTTGATTTACCATCGTCATCCCAATTGACAACCCCACACACTGATCCTCTCGCTTGGAAGATCATCTATGAATTCGCAACAACCGGCCTGTCATTACCAAACGCTCAAATTCGACTGAAGGCTCACCTTGGCAACCAGCCTTCGTGCTGTCATGGATGCTGAAGGTGGTCCCAAAGCTGCTCTGATTGCCATCAAACCTCTCGAGGATTTCCCCCAGCTCAAGTCTGCCGAAGGCGAACTCCTGCACTTTGTCAATGTCCTCAAATCAAGAAACCGTATTTTTATCACCCCACCGACTCTCGACGAGCTGTTAGACCCACCAGAAGAGGGAGGTTTATAAGGTAGAATTATTTGCGACCGATGAGAAGGGTGAGTTATGAGGGTTCAGACGATGAGCTAGCAGCTGTCTTGGAGTACGGCGAGGGCGAGGACTTGGCATTGTCGATGCAACTGTGTCACTTTCGTGCACACTTGCGGAGGCGCCATGAGGCAGACGACTCTGCTTGAGCACATAGTGCCAGCACCTATGTGATATCACATCACATGTCACACATTGTTACACATCGCCGTCGTTCATATCCATCATAGTGCATTAGGATTTGGTGGGTCCCGACGCCATGCATTATGAGCATATCAACTGTACCCAAGTTTTCCTTGGAAACGGGATCATATCAGCCATGGGGGGTCAAGAGATAGTATCATGGTCGGCGCTACCGTCGCCGACGCCGCATCGACGGACCTGGCCGTCCCCAGCGGACTCGGAAAGTCCCGCCGTGCGCCGGATCTACAGCACCTGTGGGCCATGTGCAGTCCGAGACTATAAGTAGTCTCACTCCTCCTCCTCTCCTCTTCTCTCTCTCCTATTGTTACACCGTCATGTACGCTCTTGCCAACAAGTTTCTTCCGAACCCAAAGACTATCGCAGTCAGTTCCCTGCTTTGCATTCGAATTGATCGCTCACAGTGCAATCAGATCGTAGGTTGCCCTTTCAGGTGAGCATGCAAGATACCACAACACCCCAATCCTGATTCCGCAAACCTACACAGCGGTGGCCAGGTATGCAGCTTGCTCCAAAATTTTCTTCCTATCTCAGCTATCGCAGGCAAAATTAGGCGTCGATAAAGGTCCGATCCACCTTGTTGAGGCAGGACTCATCGAGCAGCTCCAGCAGATTGGCTGGAAGGTCAATTTTGATGGTCATCATCAATTCGAGGAAATCGAGGCAGCTTCCGATCCTCCAATCGGTATACTAAAGAACCCGAGGTTGGTTGCCCGCGTCTGCCAGTCGGTCGCAAGTGTCGTCGGCGGTCATGCAAAGAACGGTCAGCTTCCTGTCACTCTAGGTGGTGACCACTCCCTCGTTTGTACCATCATGTTGCGTATTTCAACACCTTATTAATATAGTTTGGCAGGCAATGGGTACTATATCTGGAACCCTGGAGTGAGTACCGTCTCACATTGTATTGCAGTTTATTAACCTGGTTATTCGAGTTCATACCCGGAGGCATGCGTCATTTGGGTTGACGCCCATGCTGACATCAATACTTCAGAAACAACCGAAAGTGGTACGTACACCAACCTACCCTACCTTCTAGTGGATTCATCCAGTTGCCAGGAAACATCCACGGTATGCCTGTTTCGTTCCTTCTTGGCCTTGAAGAAGAAAAGTTCTCCGAATTTTCATGGATCCGGCGTGTGTTGAAGCCGGAGCGAATTGTCTACATCGGCTTGCGTGACGTAGAACCTGGAGAAAAGCGTCTTCTTAGGGAAAACAAGATCAAGGCATTCTCCATGCACGAGGTAGATAAATATGGCATCGGCAAAGTGGTGGACATGGCACTCGATCATGTAAACCCGAATCGGGACTTACCTATTCACCTAAGCTTTGATGTTGACGCTCTAGACCCATCCGTTGCACCCTCTACTGGTACACCGGTGAGAGAGTCTTGGGCAATTGGTTTAACTTGGGATGCTGAACCTGTACTGTCTAGGTGCGCGGCGGTTTGACCTTTAGAGAAGGCCATTATATCTGCGAAGCAATTCATGAAACTGGTCTTCTTGTAGCGTTAGATCTAATGGTTTGCTCTATCTCATTCTGTTCGTCACGGGTCTCACCTTCGCACAGGAAGTCAACCCATCTCTTGAAGACGCGAAGAGCGTGAAGCAGACTGTGGCAGTGGGATGTTCTCTTGTACGGTCAGCGCTAGGTACGCGAGCTCGTGTCCGTTGGTCTAGGTCTCACATCCTTGAATATAGGGGAAACTCTACTCTAAGCTACTCCTCTAACATAACTTGATGTAATACAGATGTGGTAAATAGACCGCAACGTTGCGCTTCCGTCCACGTTCAAGTTTTCAGGAATTTTGCAAAGATTGAAATGGTGGAAACTTCTGACCGACGTTGCCAGCGGGTTTTGAGATTGGTGTTCTCGAATTGGATCAGTGGGTGCGACTCGTTTGTCAGGACCTTGGGGATTAAGCTGCGGTGATTTGGGGCTGCTCTGCAAATTCCCGATCGAAACGATGCATTCAATACATCAAAATAGCAATCGGATTGCGACTCCCTGCGACCGTCATGCACCGTCCGTTAAACGACCGCTCTCCTGACCACCGCCTTGATTAGATGAATCCTTCATTACCTTGCTTCTGCGCCGTCGTCTTCGGCGCGTGGCTGTGGAACATCCTGAAGTTGACCTGGTTGGTAATAAGAGATATTTAACGTGGTAACATCTCAGCACGGCAGTATTGCGCGTCATTCTCTACTTCGGATACTCCGCGGTCATCGAACATGTGTTTGAGGATGTCTAGATACGCCTCGTTGACGCGAACTCTATCATGTTCATGAACTGCATACTGGAAAGCTTTCCGTCGTTCGGAATATCCTATCCCGGCTGGTGCCAGAGCAAGGCGGCGAGCGACACAATCACGCTCCGCTTTGTATGCTGCCAGTAAAGTTTTATCGGGCGTGCGCATCGCGGACAGAATCACAGCGAAACCATCCGTTTTATGTGGTGGCGAATGATCAACTTCAGACGATGGACGTCCTTCACTTCCTCCAGAGTAATATCAGTAGGACCCGGTAGTCCGACTAACCGTGCTGCAAAGCGAAGCGGGTTGATTCTCGAGTAAGGACAGTAGCATGATATCCTGGCCAACCATGCTAGTAGATCTGGGGTGAGTTGACAGTGGGGTCCGAATGGTGCACATTATACGTGTGCGATGAACGGGACTGATAATCGTTTGATGGGAATTTGGGGTAGGAGCTCAGGCTCAACGACTAAAGCGCCGTCCTTTGGACTACCTAACGAGGTTAAGTTCAGTGGCGAGGCAAGAGACAGTGAGTAGCTGTACAGGCGATGGTGGCGGGAGATTCAGAGGCCAGCTATTAGCCATCCTGTGAGCCTGAATTCAAACTTGATATCATGCAATTCAAGTCCATGCGGTGCTACAGACATGCATATCTCTCAACAGAAACAGATGTGCTCACAGGTGTGACTTGAATTGTTCATTGAATTCTCTTCCGATCAGCATCCGCCTGATTTCCTGTGAGCCAGCGCCAACAGTGTAGAGTCTCGAGTCCCTTAATATCCTGCCCATTGGATACTCTGAAGTATTTTTCAGTGGTGGTTATGAAAACTGCAACACAACACTGACCGTTGATGTATCCATTACCACCCAAGCATTGCATGCCTTCCATTGCTACTTCTACGGCTCTATCAGTGCTGTACAATATCGCTCCAGCACAGTCCTTTCGCCGAACATCAGAGATCGAGGTCAATAGGTACCCAAACGACAGGCAACATACCCTACGACTGATGTGACCCTGGTCACATGCCCTGGCCACTGCATACACGTATGATCTACTAGCATTGATCTTCGTGTACATGTCGGCGATCTTGGCTTTGGGGTAGTTCAGCTTATATTACCAACTGCGACGTGAAGTTGTCGGTTTACCTTGCATCATTTGGAATGTCCCAACCGGTTGGCCAAATTGCTTCCGCTGGTGAACATACTCGACAGCGTAATCGAAGGACGCCTGCATCAACCTACAGCTATTGGTCTGACGCCCACAATTGATTCTCGATGGCCTTACCCTAAAGGACCTCCACTCAACACGAGACGTTCGAGATCAAGTCCTGACATGAGTACCCCAACGCCTTTGTTCACTTGACCAAGGACGTTGTCTAATAGAATATTGGTAAGATGATTATAACGCGAAGGGACGATGCACACCTTCGGGTACCACACAATTCTCAAAGACTAATTCGCAGGTATCACTACCTCTCATTCCAAACTTGTCTAGTTTTTGATGAGTGGAGAATCCTTTGAATCCTTTCTCTATGATGAATGCAGTTATGCCTTTGGATCCTTGGTCTGGTGCAGTTTTGGCGTAGACAACAAGGGTCGAGGCTGAGGGTCCATTCGTAATCCTAAGGAAATGTCAATCAGAGCAGTGTACACATGAAAGGGACGAAGAAGCAAACCAGAATTTATTACCGTTCAACCGCCATCCACCGTCAATCCTATCAGCACGTAGCCTCATGCTAACGACGTCACTCCTGGAGTACCAAAGTCAGGACTCGACTTAAATAGGACACGAAAGATGTGTGGTACCCGCTTTCCGGTTCACTCATTGCAAGGCTGCCAACTTTCTTTCCTGATATAAGGTCAGGGAGATATTTAGCTTTCTGTGCTTCCGTGCCGTGACGATGAATTTGGTTCACGCAGAGGTTTGAGTGAGCACCGTATGAGAGTGCGACCGAGCCAGACGCTCGCGAAAGCTCTTCCATCGCCAAGGTATGGTGGAAGTATCCCAGCCCCAGACCTCCGTATCTGGGAGAGACCGTCACGCCGAGCAAGCCCATATCCCCCAGTTTTCCCCAAACGTCCTGCAAGTGACGTGGGAACGGACTGTAGGATACAGAAACACTGAACTGACCACCGGAAAGGTATTGGTTCGGTCAATTTCTGCAGCCCTTGGAGCAATTTCTCGTTGGGCGAACTCAGAGACCGCATTCCTGAACTAAAGAATCACACCCATGAGCATATATGTCAACTACTGCTCGTGGATTGACGCACCTCGGCCTGTTCCTCGCTCAGACCCGCGACTTCGGCATTGTAGGTTGACACATGTCTGTGACCAATGGTAGAGAAAGAAGAACGCGCGAGTCGCGTACAGCGGATTGCCGACCTAGTAAATGCCATCAGGTGAAGTGAGGTTATAACTTGGGCGGACCTAGCCGCTAACCAAGGGGATCACGTGTGAGACGGAACAACAGGTCCAGGCTTGTGTTCAAGTAACAAGTAAATTAATGCATGGTAACTACTCGACACATGATTTGCGTTGTGTCATCTCTCGATAGTGTTCGACTATTCGCCTATCCAGCTCTGCCCACCATTCAAACCGATCCACCCCTTTGAGATCAAGGTCGATGATGGAGATCGCGTGCGGAGAATCAATGGACTGGTTACCAGACACATCGGATCGACGAAACCTGAATATCACAGAACAGTCCTTGAATGTTGCAGAAAGCAGGTAGGCCGCGAGGTAGGTATCGATGTTTTCAGGACACGGCTGGGAATGGTCCAGTGAACAATAAACGGAGTGGTAATTAGCGACGAAATCTTGCAACTCTTCTAGGGAAGGATCCCCCCTACTAGCCCCTGAATCCTTGCCATCTGGACGTGCCATGGCATGTAGTTTGATGATTCCCTCAATGTCGAGCGCATCTAGTGAGCGCTGTAGACTCGATATAGTTCCCAGTGCAGGAGTCCGAAGAAGCGGGAGCAGAGTGGTTGCGAACGCCTCGCGAACGTCTGCGCTTGCCGCCAGAAATTCCCCGAGGGAATCATATGACTATCGCACGTGAATGTGAATTGAGAACGGGACGTGGAGGTACATAATCGTACCTCAGAAGGTCTTATCATTTTCCCAGACAAGAATACTCTCATGTTGTTCAGGGTGCCATCGCTCTGAAACCAGCCGTCCCAAAGATCACGGATAGCCTTTCTCATGCGCAGTTCATCTTTTGAATAGAGGTCCAGAGGACAATACTGAGTAGGGACGTCCCTGTCTTTGGACTTGAAATGGGTGTGCATACAGAACCTGCAAGTGGATAACTTGATCCCCGCAGTCTCTTGGGACAAGTGAGCGGAATTGGGCAAGAAACCCCACTTGGGCTAGAAGAATCGACGGTCGGTCGTGATGCTGCCCACTGTGTAAGACAAACCTGACTGAACCTTTATTTCGATCGCCATAATATCTGTACCGCCAATGAGATCCGTGGCTAGTATGCCCTTTCGCCGACCTTTATCAATCTGGTCCTTCGCTCGTCGTTCGGCGGGCCGATCGCCGTTACGCAACGCCTCGAGTGCTGCTAACCACGGAGCATCTAAAAGCACGACTTCTAGCTCGGGAAGAAATCTAGAGGGTACGAGTGCTGCGATGACTGTGTTTTGGAAGGCGATGACTGGGTCATCATCTTCGTCGACCGTTCTGTCATGTGAAGTAACGTTGAGGAGCGTTTTTCGTAGACGAAGTACTTTTCCAGTGAAATCAGGGTGGGATGAACTTGTATAGGAGAATACGATCGTCGATCCACCTTCAGAGAGGTAAGCCCAGTCCTCTGGGCGAGTCTGAGTGATATTCATGCGAGTCAGACGTGGCACGACGGTTGACAAACTTGACAGGTGAACAAAGCAAGCACACGACGAATTCGTAGAACAATGGACCACGGCTTGTACATTTTAGAGACAGCCCCACCCCACTCTAGCTATTCCAAACTTACAAGCCATCCGTCACCACTGGTATGCGTGTGCCGACACCGTTGACCGCCAAACACACTGCTCGCGATGCCAAGCGCGCATCTAGAACCACGAACGCTGTCAAGCATCTCAAGGTGCGCCTGATGAAGTCGCGCTCTGCGTCACATTTCGACTGCTCATGTGAACGTCTAGGATCGGGTTAAGAATCGTGTTTGCCACAAGGGGAAGGTTCCAGAGCCCACGGAAGTGCGCCCGCCAGCCCTTTCGTTAAAGGACCTCGAGTGTGTCAGAACATTAGGTACCCCAAGCGCGGTGCGGATCGAGGTTGCACGACAAGCTAACTCGTCCGGTAGGCACCGGTGCCTATGGGAGTGTACTCCTTGTGCGTGTACGACCAAGACAAGCAAACCATCACATGGACCGGGCGGGCTCGTTATTTGCCCTGAAAGTCTTGCAAAAAGGTGACATCCGGAATTTTGACAAGGTGTGTTATACGATCTGTATGAGCGATTCGTGTCGTCTGACTTCTTGAGCAACACAGCATCATTCAGATGACACCGACGCAGAAAGGACAAGCCTGTCCAGGCTTCCGTGGAGTCCCTGGGCCAACGGCGTCGTTGGTGCATTCCACGATCAGCTCAATCTCTATCTCATGCTGGAATGTGTTCCAGCAGGTGTACTGCATGACATGATTTACCAGCGTGGTCCTCTAGACGCAGCAACCGCTCGTTTCTATTACGCCAATATCGCGTGTGCCCTGGAATTTCTCCATGGCAATGGCATTGTCCATCGTGATCTGAAACCAGCGAACATTCTCGTCAAGCCAGATGGTTACATTTCCTTGGTAGACTTTGGGCTGGCAAAGCTTGAAACAAATGCCCATACCTGGGTAATGGTTGGGACACCGATTTACATGGCGCCTGAGTTATTCATGAGCCAAGCCGGTGTTGGCCGTGGCGTAGATTGGTTTTCGAGTGGTGTAATTTTGTACGAAATGGTGACCAAACGAGTGGCAAGTACCACGTTTCAATTGTATGTCTGTTCTCAGCTCACCACACTTTCTAGCCATTCTACGGGAAGGAGGAGGAACATATTCGCTTTCGCATTGCCAACCGGAAATACAAGTGGCCCAGAGATTTTCGTGTTGGGAAATCACTCAAGTCGATGGTTGCGGGCCTTCTCACGCACGAGGCTGTGAATCGATTGGGTGTTGCGAAGCCAGTCACGAAGCATGCCTGGCTGAGCGGCATTGATTGGAAAAAAATGAACGGACACAGTTACATTGTTCGTCCGTCTCGCGCGCGCATTTATGGAAACCCTAAGCTTTGTTTCGCAGGCACCATGGATTCCCGGCGAAGTACATCTTCCTCGCGTGTGGCAGGACAGACGCCTTCCGTCGCAACAAACAGTTCCTGACCTGGAGGTCGTCATTCCCCCCCAGTATCTGAGGCATGACCGTCGCTCGCCGAGGAACAGGAAACACGACGATCACCAAGCACCACAGGAAGCGATATCAACCAATGCCGACGACACAGCTTTCGAGGGCAGGGCTTGATAGAATGCCTACGCGTTACATATGTTGAGGGCAGTAAATTATAGCATCAGGTACACTCATGTGGTAAAGAGGCGCAATTTTCCACACCATTGCTCCAACTGCTTGACATCGCGAGTACGGCCACGATCACGTTCATCGTCACTGCGCGTCTCATCGTCGGTGCATGGGCTAGATGGGGAGTAGTAGACGTTGCAATCTGAGTCGAAGTCTGAATGATCGTCATCGTCTGCCAGAGATGGCACGCAACGGGGAGAACGTTGTGCTGGGAGGAACCAGTTGCGATACCAGCACCCCAAGAAGACTTTGATGTCGGAGGCGACATTATGGTGCAGTTGGAGGAGAGATTTGGGAACAAAAAATGATCGGAACTGAGTCATGTCGGTCTTTGCCATCAACCCCTACGACGCCCATCTAGCCCTCTCCAGCACAGAGGCAGAGGTCCTCTGGGAGTACGCAAAGCTCGCCCAACATGTCAAAGACGTACGTCGATCGACCGATCGTACATCCATCTAACGTCCATCCTAGTTGACTGCCACCACCAAGCAGCTTAGCGAGCTGCCAGACCAGACCCTCCTCGTCCGTCTACGCGTGCTAGAAAGAAAAATGAGCCTCGTCTTGACTTTGGTGCGACATCATTCGTCTCCCTTGCTTCGTCCACTCACCCCCACCTGTAGTTTAAAGCATCCGTGTGGGGCGTCATCAACGAACAGGTTGCATCGACCGACTTGTCTGGCCAATACGTCGATGCTACGGATACTACGACCATGTAATTACACTCTCATACCCGCGAGTTTCCCAGTGATGCCTCCCACGCTCACTGGTACAGCACTCCAAATCACAAGCTTTCCATCTACGCCGCTCGTGCTCACTCTGCTCACATTGCCATCAGCACCCCACTGGAATGGCCGCACGCTCGTGATCGTGTTTTGGTGCACAGTCAGAAGTTCAGTATTCGTCGACGCATCCATTCCCCCAGCGCGGCCCCGCGTATCCGCATTTCGGAACGTGTTGAACGCACTGCTGTTGAGCCGCCCAACGCTCCCAGGTTTCACTGTCGACTTGCCTGCACCAGAGATGTCATCGAGCGACCCAACGAATCCCCACCCTGCATCAGAGCCCGAGAACACCACCGGCTGGCAATCGTGACCAGCTGCGATGATATTCTCTTCGCTCGTCCACGTCAGCGTGACATAGGGCAAGGTACTGATCCGGACGCTTTGGATGACAGGCCCTCCGGGATAGACAATGCTGATCGCGCTGTCGTGGCCTGTCGACGCCGTTCAAACAAAAGTCAAGACACGTGCAAGGCAATGCTCACTCGCAAACGCCAGAACGTCCCCTGAAGGCGAGAAGCTGACAGCATGAACCCATCCACCAGCGGGGCTCGCATACTCGCCACACACCGTGTTGAACGGAAGCTTTTCTCCCCAGACAGTCGGGGCCGGCCTGATGCAAGTAGTGTTTCAGTCGCGATAAGAGTGACGGAGCGACGTAAAAACTAGCCTCTTATCCACGTCCTTGATGTAAGCCGAGAGAACGCGCGCTTTCATGTCGGCTCCTCCAGCGGCGAGTAAAACGTTGTTTGGATGCCAGTCCACCGAGAGCACGGTCGACCGGATCGGCTTCTTCAACAGCCTCGCGACCCACCAATTGTTCTCGGGGTCGAATGAACAGACAGCGATGGCTCTATGCAACGCGTTAGCGGACCGTTCCTAAACGACCGCGATGGCAAACCGAACCTGGCACCGCTCGCCACTGCGAATTTATCTTCATTGGGACTCCATCGCACGAACGTGGCAGCCCTGTTGATACGTAGCAGTACGAGCGTCGGTTTCCATACCATTCTTCCCGTGAGTGGGTCGGGTGATTGGGACCAAACGTAGGCGTTGCGATCCTGCGATGCGGTCACGATGCGATTCGAATTCGGCGCCCAGTCGATGGACGTGATGACTTTATCATGCTGGACGGGACAGTCAGGCGTGCACACATCATGAAAAATGAGGTACGACGGGCCTCTGCAAGCGTCTCCGTAGCTACCCATTCCTTGCCGTCTGTGACGTATATCTGTGCTTTGTGATCGTTTAAGCTGAGTGCGACCTCTGCAACGCATCATCGGCGAGCTGGACGAGGGATATCGTGAGTGAACGTACGACTACGGTCCGCATTGAATGCATGGCAGGTAATGGGTGTCTGAGCGATCGAATAAACTTCTGGTGAAGACATGATTTGCACCAAGCAGGCTGGACTGGCAGTGAATGTTATTGGCCACGTGGCTGTGCATCTCTTCCCGCAGTTCGTAGTCAACTACATACTGACATATGATGTGGCCGACAAAACGCCGTTGAATGGGTGACTCGTAGCCAGAATATCGCATCTCAAAGTACCAGCCCACACTGAATGAGGGAACTCGTTACATCCCTGGAGACATGCATACGGATGATCATCGATCATCGCGACGCTGATACCTCGTGAAATAAGTGCGGTTCAAGCAAGGGTGCCATGCATTACTAGACAATAAATCTACACAACCAAGTCTGATGGCGTGTGTGCGTAAGTGCTCAAGAATCCAAGAAAGCGAGTATATGATACAGCATAGATGATCGTCCCAGAGTGAATGACTGATTAGTTCAGGTTTGGGGTATGTAACCAAATGAGGGGCGGCGAGGTTGGAAGTCTAGGCATTATTCGCCGTGCCACTCGTTCCGGCCGCAGCATTCTCGTCGATCTTGCTGCGGACTTCCTTGGCCCAACGCAAGCCACACGCGTTGCACAACGTTTTTGGTCCTTGTGGGCCCTTTAAAAGTAGTATTCAGCAAGAGGGAATATCGATGGTCAATGGGATTACTTTGCGCCATTCAGGGGAGTCGGTTCTCCCGCAGGTAACACAAACGTATTGCTCTGCCGAGTGGGATTTGCGTATCTACAGAATTTCATGTGAGCAACGTGTCCTCTGAATAAAAATCAGCAAACCCTTTTCCGCCTCAAGGTGTCATCACTGAGATCACCGTCTGCGGGCTGTGCGCTCGATGCAGACGTGTACTGTCCAGTGTACGTGTGCGGGCCATGCGACTCGTACGGAGAACTTTGCGCCTGGCTACCTGATGGACCGAAATTGTCACAGGAAGAGCGCGTAAGGTGTTGAGGGTAAAGCGAGTTTGACACGTCGAGGGAACGAAGAGGAGGAGATGGGGCAGCGGGACCGGATACAGAAGAAGATCGAGGGGACTAAACATGGGAGGTGGATGGAGCTGCTATCGGAGCAGATGGTGAGGGAGCACGCACACGCAACTCGGCGAGTCGTTTCTGCAAGCGTTCGTTCTCTATTTTGAGTTCTAAAAAGGCATTGACCCTGAGGACGGAGATATGAGCGAGGCGCAGGAGCGATGGATGATACGAGGGCCTACACGGCGACGTTGCGGCTGGGGTAGGGTTTTGCGACGGCGAAAAGGCATCGGGCAGTCAATTCGTTTTCGATGAGGTGAGGATAACCTTTGACTTCGAAGAGGAGCTCGGATTGGGGGATGTTTGACGGGACGAGGGGGAACCTGGCTTTGAGACGAAGGTAGGCATTCATTTCCGTGTGGGTGTGGAGAGAGTCGTCAAAGGCGATGTGGAAGGTGCGTTGATCCTCTGCTGAAGAGCGAAAGGCGTGAATGAGAGGGAGTGCGGGTGGGTTGAGAGAGATGGCTTACGGTTGACGAGGTCGGTGAACGGACGATCGATGAGCTCGGCGTTGGACCAGCCGAGGAGCTCGGATACGGCGCGACCACAGAACCAGATTTTGGCGTTGGGTGAGAGAATGAAGATGATTGCGTCTGAGAGTTCATGAATGAGCAAGTCTGCCCATCGTTTTCTTTTCGTGAACTCAAAGGTCATCGAGGAAGAGGTGGAAGCAGACATGGAATGTCACACAAAACGAAAATTCAAGTATATATGACGTCGTGATCTCGGAAAATCCCGAGACACAGCCTCTCAAATAATGCAGTACCCGCCGTCGATACGCACTTCCGACCCGGTCATGAATCGCGACGCATCGCTCGCGAGGAACACGATACCACCCTGTACACACATGCGCGCATTAGTACACCCAGTCCCACTCAGTCACACGCCATAACCCACAGAAAGATCTTCAGGTTCACCCATCTATCCAAATCCGGTTAGCAAGACGTTGTGACTCAGCAAACGACCCTCACCTTGCCCATCGGTGTCAAACTCTCCCACGTTTTCTGCTCCCAAATTAAATCAAACCAGCGTCACTCCGCACACCATCTCCCGCTCACCTTCAGTTCTGCATCGTGAGCGAGGATCGTCTTCGTCAACTTGGTCAACATGTATCCGGGGCTTCCCCTCCATCAGTCAACGCTCCGAGTAGCGCTCGATTCGTCTTACCTCAACGTATTCACCCTGACTCCCTTTTTAGCCCACTCCACCGCCAAACTGGATGCCATATGTCTGACCGCTACAGACGTCACATTGGCTCTGTTCTGTTATCAACGCGAATACTTACCCGCTTTGGATGCATTATACGGCGTTTGTGGCTGTGCTTGGATCAATATAGCTCATCAAGATATACTTACCATGTTGACACTCACCTGAGGAATGTTGATAATCTGCCGTCGTAATGTCCAGGTTAGCTGCTGCACACCCGATCACTATGGAACTGCACCGAAGCACTCATGCTAGCCACCAACACAATCGACCCCCCTCCTTGGGGTATCATGTTCCGAGCAGCCTCACGAGCCGTGAAGAAAGCACCGTGAACATTAATATCATATAGCCGTTTAATCCGGTCGAATGGGTAGCTGCAATTACATCAGCGCCAGCGTCTCCGCTCCGCAGTCACAGCCACTTACTCAAATGCGGAGTAGTTCTCCACGATGCCTGCAGAATTACAGCATCACTCAACCGTCACCGGATCATACCCACTTACCCGCTGACGCGACGACAGAATCAACGCGACCAAACGTATCCATTACGGTTTCAAATGCTTTTTGCACTGACAGCTCCGACGAGACGTCACATCCGATACCGATCACTTGGAAGTCCTCTCGTTTCATGTCGCTGTTAACTTGGGATCGTCTTCAGTAGCCGGTATTGCGGCCAACGTTGACCACTGACCGCATGCGTTTTGGACTAGCTCGTCGGCAGCCGTTCGGGCCTCGTTCTCCTTCAAATCAATGATCGCTAGTTGCGTGCACCCTCTGGTAGTCATTCAAGCGTTTGGTCGGAGTGCGGGACTAAACACGTACGATTGAATGAATGCATTGCAGAACTCGTTTCCCAAACCCCGCGCAGCCCCGGTGACGACACATACCTAAAATATGGTGTGAATGCTTAGTGAACTCGCTGTAACGTAGAGTACAGCGGCTTACCTTGTTCTCGAGGGAGAAGGAAGGAAGAACGCGGGGCGGCCTGCGCGGGACAGCAGTGCTCTGCAGTCTGGCTTGAGACGTCATAACACGAGATACAACCGAAGCACGCGGCGCGGGGGAGGCAATACGGGCGAGAAATGCAAAATTCATGGCGAGGGACTTTGGTGGGGGAGAACAAGTGAGGAGTGAGGGAAATTGATCACGCTCCGAAATTTAAATCGCCAATGATCTCGGCCCGTCTGTGACCTTACGGCACCATTTGCACCCAATTAACTTTGCGACGCTTGCAAGCCTGCCACATTTAGAGTTAGGAATAACAATAGTATCATGCCCGACAATGATGTGTGGGGCAGTGGAATCCGCATAGATAGGCACAAACAATGGCATATCACGCCGTATTAGAACACCATGCAGCGAGTTCAGACATAAAGCTACCGGTACCTCATAGTAGACCATTTAAGCTAGTGGGAAAAGAGCGTCAGGTGGGCTGGAAGGGTATCTGCAAAACAAGAAGGCGAGCTAATGAGCTCACAAAACAAGGTACAGTAACACAAGCAGCGAACAGGCGAACTGAAACAACAAAATTTCAGACAAGTCTGGCAATGGCAAAAATGAATGGGGGCATGCAAGAATGGGATCGCTCAAACATCAGATACATGCAAACTTGGACTTGCGTCTCTGCAACTCTTCCATCCGTGAATCAAGTTGTGCGCGGGCACGCTCCTTGGCTCGTCGTTCTTCGTCCAAACGAGACTCCAGCGATTGCTTTTCTTCCACTATGGACCTCCGGACAGTAGCAACCTCCCGACGAGCTTCCTGAAGTTCATTGCGAAGCGTCTCTAGCTGTGCGCTCAGGGAGTCTCGCTCCCTCGCGATTTCTGTTGCTTGCAACCGGGCTTTTCGTACTGATATCGGTATACCACGTCAGCATCCTGCACAACGCGTGAAGAACGGCAACGTACAATTCTTCTCAGAGTCACTCAGGGACGTCTCAAGGGTGCTCACAAGATCCATGTGAGTGGCCAGATCGCTCTCACAGTGAGACAACTGCTTGTTGAGTGTTTTGATCATCACCTCTTGTTCGTTGATGTGCTTCGTTTGCTCCTCGACCTTTGCTGCCGCGGCTTTAGCATCAATAGGAGATCCGCCGGCTATACTGATCGAAGCGACAGATGTCGCAGGTGAATCCATCTGCGAATCCTTGGATATCGAGGGAGACATGGCGGACGATTGAGTCGATACGCTGGAATGGGATTCCTGAGTCTTCGGTGCGGGTGGGGGCGGAACCGATGGAGGAGGTGTCGGTGGAGGAAGTTTGCCGTTCAAGCCATTCACTCTGGAAAATGGAATGTTACGATCCGACGTGACACGCTGGGGAGTGTCTTGAATAGAATTGCGTGCCAATTGGGCCTGTAGATCGCGCACCGCGCTCTCCTGCTTGTTCTTCTCCGCCTGCAGAGTATCCTTCTCGTCCTTGACACGCCGAAGGTTATCCTGCATCTCAGCGATCAGAGAGCGATGTTTCTCCAGCTCCTCGAGGAGAGGTTTTCGACTGGACACTTCTTGGATAAGTTTTGTCTGCCCTGTGCTCGCCTTCTCGAGCTCTGTCTTGACCTTTTCCAACTCTCGGAAAAGATCGTCATTATTCGATCGGGCACTCGCCAGCTCCTCCTCCATTGTCGCGATGATCTGCGTCTTTTCCTCGACAGTTCGGCTCTGATCAGCTTGTGTCGCAGTAAATTCGCTGGTTGCGATACGGTAGGATTCGATCTGTCCTTGAAAATTCTCGAGATCTTTGAGTATCGCTTCTCGCTCGCTCGTATGCGTCCTTTCCAACTCTGCTAGACTCGAGGCAGATTCCTGTCGTTCCCTCTCCAACGCCTGCGAGTGCTCCTCTTGGGAGGTCTTGAAGTGAACACGAACGGTCTCGAGTTCTCCCTCAAGATGCCGGTGTTCGCGCAGAAGCCTGTCGTGAACATCCAAATGCTGCTGCTCCAGCTCGGCTAGGGCCACCGTAGAACGGTTAAGTTCCTCGACAAGTGCCCTCCCAGATGCTGCTCGCATTTCTTCGAGGGCGGCGGCATGTTGATCTTGCGCACTTTGGAGGGTAGATGTCAAGTTAGTCAAAGCTGCTTCGTGATCTGCTTTGAGTTTTTGAATGGCGCCCTCGTGCGTCTTCATAGTTGCCGAGCGTTCCTCGTCATGTCGCTGGCTGGAAATGCGAATGTCCTCAAGATGTGCTTTCTTGAGCTCGTCTACCTCGTCTTCGTGTCCACGAGTGATCTCTTGCAGGACAGCAGCTTGTCGTTCCTGGAGCGCACGGATTGACGATTCGTGCTCCTCGAGTGCCTTTGCAGCGGCAGCGGCAGCTTCTTGTTCCAGTCGTGTGATTGCCTTTGTAAGGTCTTCGATCTGCGCTTCCGACTGCTCTCTGACGAGTGCCATTGCGGTGGCATGTTCCCGCTTCATGTTCTCCCGCCTCGTCCTGTAGTCCTCCTCCTTGTTTGCGATAATTTGAGCATGCTCCGACTTCAGTTTCTCCATGTCTTCCGCGTACATGGCATCTCTTCTCGCGATAGCAGCGGTATGTTCTTCCTGCAGTTCGCGTAGAGCTTGATCGCGAGCAGATTGGGATTCGGAGAGTGAACAATCGCGCGCCTTCTCGGCCATGCGCATTTCGCTTGCATGGTCTTCGCGCAGACGGTCGAGCATAGAAGCAGCATCCTCTGCCTGCTTGCGCAATGCCTCAGCATGATCATTGCGGAGCTTCGTCAATGCGTTGTAGTACTCTTCTTCGGTACGGTGTAGGTCTGCAGCGGCACCCTCCTCCGCGCGTTTCATGGCGTCGGCATGTTCAGACGTGATCTTGTCGAGTGCCCCGCGGTGTTCCTCGGCAAGTCGCTCGAGGGCGGCCTTCCCTTCTTGTGACGTACGCTGGAGCTCTTCTTCGTGGGTCGCTTGCAGTTTGCCAAACATCTCTTCATGATCTTTCAGGGCTTTATCAAGAACGACCGTTGCTGCGGAGAGTTGATCCTGGAGGTTTCCAACGGTAGCTTCATGTTCGTTCTTGAGGCTCGCAACAAGCTCGCCAACCTCTGCACCTTTCGCTCTGAGGGCTTCTTCGTGCGCAGCGCGCAAAGCATCCATGTCAGCAGCGTGGTCACTCTCCGCTTTCTTGATGGTTTCGATCAACTCTTGCTCGCGTTGACAAGCCGACTCCAACTCGGTCATAGTCTGATCGTGCTTAGCACGTAAACCCTCCAGCTCAGTTGACATGTTGAGCGTCTAACATGAAGCACATCAGACGATGTATCCCTTGACGGGGGACGAACATACCTGATCTCTGGAGAGGGTGACAAGCTCATCATGCGCGCGGCGGATTTGAGTTAACTGATCGCTCAAAGAGTTGACTAATTCGTTATGTTGCGACTCTTTCTGAGCCATAGCTCTGAACGTAGTTAATAAGCACTAGCAACCAAGAATTACTGAAAGAAAATGCTCACAGCATAAGCTCGTTCAGACGATCCAACGATTCATCCACGTCTGCGTCTGCGTTGATGTCATTGACGGCAGATGATACTCCGTGAAGTTGCATGTTCTTCCGAACCGCGTTGAACTTTTCTATGGTCGTATGGGATAGATGCATGGTATGATCCTCTGGTCCTTGGGTCATCTCGCTCTGAAGTGAAGCCGCGCTCGCCTCCTCTTTCTCTCTCAAAGTGGATTCCAAAGCACTGATTTCTGTTTCACGCTCCTTCAATACTTCCTGTAGGCGCATTATCTCTTTCTCCATGCTAGACGCAGAGCGTTGTTCGGTTGGAGTCATGTTGCCATTATGATTAGAGACGGAGAAAGCAAAGTTGGGAGGACTGGGGGAGTGGGAAACCGAGCTAGAGGTCCCGTGGCTGGAATTGGACATTTTGCGGGAACGCGCAGAGGAAAGCTCCTGCGACAACGACAGCGATGGTGTAAGCGAGTGAGAGGCTGATCTGACGGAGACGAGTAAGTACGGCAGAACAAGTACATGATGCAGGATACTACCTTCCATGGAGCGACTCCAAGGAAACCGCTTGCCGGAAAAAAGGCTTTCGCGGGGATGTATCGAACGGTGAGTCAACTATCACTTCCTTGGTTCTCAAGCTAACCATTTTGCGCCGGATAGGCGTTGTCTCCACACTTTCGAGGGCAGAGGACTCCGGAATGGTCGGATTGGCAAGTTTCGCCTCTTGAATCTGGGAGGCGAGGTCGGCGATCTCTTGCAACGCGTCGCGGTATTTACTGGTGACGGTAGAAAGATCGGTGAGAGTTGCAGCATGTGTCTGTTGCAGCGCAATCAATTGGTTCTCCACTGTCAGGTCCCCTCCAGCTGGGGTGCTGACACCAGAAGAACACTCATCCGTCTTGCCCAAGTCCTGAAGACTCTGTTTCGCCTGCTCGACTTCGCCAACCATACCGCTTAAACGAACACGGTCTTCGTTGGCTTCTTTCTTCTTCCGCTCCCACTCCTCCATTTTAAGCTCAAGATCCCTCACCTTTCTTTCTCGCTGTTCTAGGTCTCTGCGCCAACTTGCTCCGTCTTGCTCTAGGTGCTCCAACCGCGCCTGAAGTGCTGCGACTTCTTGGGAGCGTTTTTCACTCTCGCTCTCGAGCCGCGCAATAGTCTGTTGTAGCGCGAGGACCGACTCGTCGGATCTGGCAAGGCGAACCTCGAGCTCGGAGATGTACGCGGCGGAATGAGACTCCGCTTCTCTATAACGAGCGAGCTCCCGTTTGAGGTCGGTGAGAGACTCGCTTGAGGACAATGAAGTCTCGTCATACGACTTCACCTTCTCCTCAAGATCGCGGACATAGGCCTATGGTACATTTAATTGATAAGCCGTTAGAGAGAGGGCAAACAAACGACGTACTTCGGTGGACGTTTCTCGCTCTGTCAGCTTGATCAATCGCGACCGGAGCTCCTCTACGTAGAGTTCCGTGGCAGTATGCCTCTCTGTTATCTGTGCCAGTTCTTCTTCCTTTTCCTCCACCAATTCGTTCGTCAAGCGCAAAGCTGCCCGATTCAAGCCCAACTCCGCTTCCATGGCACTGATTGTCTTCTCGTATTCTTCAATGACAGGCCCCACAATCTCCTCGTACTTTGCAGTGCCACCTATGCTTCCACCAGTAGACGACCGATGACGTTCGCCGAGCTCGCGACGGAGCCTCGCAAGTTCTTCTGTGCGATCGACATACTTCTCCCTCAAACCCTCGTAGTTGTTCTGGAGCTCAGTCATCTGAGCAAGGATCTTCTTGTTAGAGCCTTCTTCGACAACACGTCCTGACTCTCCCAAACCGGAGGAAACGACCAAGGCGCCTTCCTTGAGCTGTTTCAGCTCTTTACGCAGGCGAGTAATAGTGCCTTGCAACCATTCAATGTCGTCCCAGCCGTCCTCCTTCTCGTTGACTACTGCGCGATTTTTGATGTTCCTGGCACGATTCGCGTACTTGAGAGTGTTCACTGTCTCGCCTACGTTCCACTCGGTTGGGCTAACGCAAGCGATCATGAGGGTGTGCGCGTTGCCCCCGAGCGAGTCTTGAAGCAGACGAGTGAGTTTTGAGTCACGATACGGTACGTGCGAGTTGGTGTGAGACTTTGCGCGAGAAGGGTCACCGAGAGCTGAAATGACATTTCCTAGAGCCAAGAGTCCGCTATTAATGGAGATACCCTCTTTGATACGTTCACCGGCGGCAGCGGTTCGTTTGAGCTGAGCTTAAAGTTAGCTGAGTAGGAGAACAAGAAGAGGAATTGATTACCCGTTCTGAGCCGGCCAAGTCGACAAAGTGGAACTTGGAGACAATTGTGGTCCAATCGCCGCTATCGTCATCGTTGTCAGCAGTCCGGCCATCTGGCGGTCGCAAACCAAGTGAACTGGCCGGCCGCAGGCCCGCTCCTCTCCCCATTGCGACATGAAAACTAGGGGTAGCAGGGCGCCCCATAGTTGGGGAAGAATTTCGTGCGGAAGTGGGCGAACTGGTGTAGAAAGATCCTGGACGAGCAAGTCGCGAAGGCGAACGACCATTTGGGGGTAACGGGGACGAAGATCGAGGGGGATGTCCGGAGCCCGTATACTTCTTCTGGGTGAGAGTTAAAGAAAATATAGCGTGCGAACGAGAGGATTGGGCATTCATATCGGTCTCGTTCGTGCGCCTGATAGAGGTTCCCTGTCGAATAAGGCTGTGAACTAATCAGTCCGAGCCTACAGGGGTTTCGACGTGCATATGAACACGTACTTCATGACTTCATTGCTGTTCCGAACGTTGACCTCTCGAAGACCACCCCAGATTATGGAACCATCTTTTCCTTCCCTTATCTGAACTTCGCGACGGCCACCAGTGGTTTCATCCGAACTCAAAAGGTCAATCAAATCCTCATTGTACAATTCTATGAATGAACCCTTGATACTGTAATTCCAAGACCCGCCACGTTCGTCCTTGAGCTTCCTTGCCTGCGAGAATATCGTCGATACGGCGCGTGGTATAATGCCCATGCCGTTGTTTGGATCGGTAGGATTGGCATCCAAGTCGATACCAGTCATGGTAAAAGTCTTTCCACTACTTGTTTGGCCGTAGGCGAGAATGGTGCAATTAAAACCTTCCAGAAAGCGCGAAACGAGGGGATGTGCGGTGTTGGTAAAGAGCGCATGCTGTGTGGTATTGGGAGAATGGACCTGGTCAAAAGTGAACACTTGTTTTTTGCCGGGCGTGGAGGTGGGAGAGGAAAGAGCGGTGGCAGAACCGGAGGCGGCGGGTGTGACAGAGACGGCGTCGACAGAGACGGTTGTGGGTGTGATGGCATGAATGACAATCTTCTGAAAACGAGCGGGAATCGACGCAACGTCTGCAGACGTCGTAGGCCGAATGCGCACCGCTGTGAACAGCAACGCGATGAGCACCCGGACGCAAAAAGAAATGAGCAGAGAAACTCACCGACTTGGACGGACGTCGTTGTGCCCGATGACGACAACGACAACGACGGCGATGACGAATGGGGCGCCATCGCTGGTGGTGGTTGGAAGGGAAATTGGCGGGGGTTGCCGACGAGGTGCGATTCAGCTCACACGTGCGCTCACGACAGGCAACGGTAAAAAATATTTAGTAATTATGTAGTACGGTTATGCTGGAAAGAAAGCTATCGAACAACCAAGGATCGTCGTGAGTTTACGCGCTCAGCGTATCTGTCGTCGTAACGAATGTTCTCGATGAAAAACCTCTGCGTGTAACCCGTCAGTTCACCCTGACAGCACTTGGACATATATAATATCGCCCACCAGGCAAGGGAGCACCTTGACGTCCACGCGCACCTCGAGGCGCGCAACGTCGAATCGGTCGGGTCCACGCGCATCATGGTAACCAAATCTTCACCATTTGGTCAACTCCCGCCGATGCCACGACATTGACCAACTTCTCAGGCTCGCCGGACTTGGACTCGGCCCCTTGTAATCCATTCGTCTTTCCCGTGCTCACAGACACCTTTTGCCGTCCCCATGCGATCGTTGCCACAAAGTGCGTGTGCGCCTCCACAGTCTTCATACATCTTCCCGTCGACAGTTCCCATATGCGTATCGTCTTGTCATCAGACGCCGAAAGTAAAAGTTTCCCAGAAGGGTGGAAGACGAGTGCTCGGACCCAATTGTCATGTCCAGCCTGAAAGAAGCCCATCAGCCACTTTTTCTGTGCAAGGCCCAACGGCACCTACGAGGTTCTTCAACATCTGACCACTCTGCGTATCCCAAAGTTTGATTGTCTTGTCTCTCGAGCCCGTGGCAACATACATGCCAGGTCGCTTTACTCGATCCGTGTTCTGAATGCCATGTGAGATACATCCGCAAGTCACCACGCGAACGAACCGGAACGCCTGCAAGCTCGCGAATGGCATTGTACGATGCAATCGGAGCAAAAGCTACGACTTCGACCTGGTGGTCGTGCCCTCGAAGCTCCATCTTTTGTTCACCCGTAAGAGGGTCCCAAAGTCGAGCAGTCTGCCGCGCATATTCTGTCAGGCACTCGAAATAAACTGGCTTGTGAGAGAGACTACCTGATCTTTGGAAGCACTGGCCAACAGTCGCCCATCGTCAGACGGGACAACGTAACGGACCCAGTCGGTATGGCCGGTGATCGTCCGCAAAAGATGCCTTGTTTGCGTCTGTAAGCGTTCCTGCCACGTCGTGGGTCGGACTTACGCTGAAGCAACATCGAAAATTCGAATTGAATGATCCCAACTGGCACTGACAATGAACTGATCTCCGGGAAGGAATCGTGCAGAAGAAACGGCATGATCGTGACCGGTCAATGTCTTGACGTTCTTCCATTCGTTTTGAGAATCCCAAATCTTGATGAACAAATCCGAGGAGCATGTCACTGATTGTTGGCATCATGAGAACGGGCGCTGTCGATTCAATAGTTCGGACTGACCCAGCAGATGACCCTTGTGGTCAAATTCGACATCATTAACCCCCTTTTGATGTCCCTTGAGTGTTCTCTCAAATTCACCGGTTTCCCAATCCCAGATTTTGACGGTAGCGTCCTCGCTTGCGGAAGCGAGCAGCGAGTACTGTGGATGGAAAGCGACGCGCGTTATGCTCTGTCTATGACCGGTTAGAACGTGCGCAGCTGGTGCGCGCGGTACCCAATCGGCCTGCATTGCGGCACGCTTTGAAGGTGCGAGCGAGAGTTCTTCCTGCAGAGACGCATTACGCGTCTCAAGGTCCATGATCTGCATCGGGGGTGCTCTATCCCAAGTTGCTGAAAGAACGGAGAGATGCACGACACCTTCTTCTGCAAGCGAATAACGCTCGTCCATTTCTTCTCCAAAAGGCCGGCGTATTTTGCCTTTGGATCTGGAGTGTATTCTATGCCCGAGTCCTGCTTCAACGCGTTGTATGCACCAAGGAAGTTGTTGGCGTGGAGGTACTCGAGCATGGACTTGTGACTGAAATCGATGCGTTGAGCAACTGAATCAGAAAATAGATCATGTCTGCCACGTACAGTTCTTCTCTCTGACGGTCTGAAAGGAGGGCCATGGTTCGAGGTGAACGATCTCGTCGCCGTCGAGCGGTGATCTTGTTTTGTATTGTTGTCCTACCAAGTACCAAATCCACCTCCACGAGCCTCGCTCAGTTTGCATGGGCCCACTCACAGAACCCGTGCACACCTTTGACCCGCTCGATCACGCATGTCGCGGAAGGTGTTGCCAGCTAGTACGGGTATGTTCTTCATCACCGTCAACATCTCCAGCACGATCGCATTGGCATCTCCTTATGGCCGTAGACGACATTCGTGATGCGCACTCTAGGGAACCCCTAGCGGCCCGAGTTGTACAGGATGATCAGGTCCACCCTGCCACCCTCCTGCGTTTTTGCACCGAGTCCCACTCCCGCTCCGCCTCCCACAATTGCCTTTCCCTGGCGAATGGAGCTTCTCCGCGCTCAAGCGCTGCTCCCCGTCGACGCAAGTGACCAGTCGTCGCTCTTAGGCAAATGTATCCATGTCACGCTTCATTCAAGCCCCAATGTCCTCTCCTCCAGTCATAGCTGTTATCGGTACCAAATACGAAGCACTTTACTACCTCGAGCATGCTATCAGCACCACCAGATCGTGCACAGTCATCCTCATTGCCATCAGCAGCTACGATCCCCCTGAGCATGACCCCATCGATATCAACCGCTTGGAGGGCCGTCCGAAGATGCCCTTGACTCTTCTTTTCGCGATGCTGCGCTAGAAACCATGACCCTCGCTCTCACGACCATCCTCACTCGCCTGTACGCCGCCGGATCGCATCGCAGGCGGCTTAACACCAGTGTCTGCGCTGCCACCTTCCTCATCGGGCTTCCAAAGCTCCTGGTGTCTACCATGGCGTCCGGACATGCGCACCACTACGTCGGTGAGACAGACATGACGATGATGTACTCGGTCGTGGATATAGCGGGCACGAACGCCCTTTTTCGCACGATATTGGGGAACGCAGCTTCTGCCATCGCTGAGATGGGGCTCCGATCCCGGCTCCCGCAGGACGCTGGTCCACGGAGAGGAACATTACCGTCACCATGTTTGGTGTCACTACGCTGTGCGTCCAGGTAGCCACGTGGCAGCTCGAAAAACTGGGGTACTCTGTCGCCACCTTCCATGCGACTGTCGATGGAAAGGTTGATACGCGAAGGCTACTTCGTCGGCGTCTTGGATCCCACGACCACGGAGCTCGGTGCGCTGGAAATGGTCAACTGTGGCCCGACCTCCACCATTCCTGCCACATTTTCGGGCAAACGGTTCGTTCGCCACAATACGTACGTCGCCCTAGGAATGCAGAGTCTTGGGACGGATCATTACTCAAAAGCTCAGAGACGCGTTACCTCTCCGAGGTTTATCGGCGATCGTGGAAGCAAACCGCGCGTTGGTGGATACGTTGCGTTCTGCTGGGTTAGTGTATCCTATCGAAGAATTGGACACCGATATCAACAATCTGCATTGTTTCTACTGACGTAGCATCTCTGCACAGTTTGATTCAATCTGTTGACACACATTTCTAGTAGGCCTATTTTCGGTTACATACGCTAATCCCTCCTGCGCAGACCTTGGTCAAGGCCATCGAATCGAATATGACTACAGTAGAAAACAGCGTGCAAATATGTGGGAACAATTACAACGCAATAACCAAGTGGATATCCGAGTCCATTGACCATGTCCATGGTTGCTTGTAAATCTGAACAGAAGGCGGTGGGTAACGTGTTATACAGAAACTGGAAACGGAAACATCAGAGATCGGAAAAAGATTATTGAGACAGATGAGAAGTGAAAGGGCGTCGTGGGTCAAATAGAACGAAATCTATACCCAGAGTCGTTAGCACTTTTCGCATTCGGTACTATCGATCCAGCGATCGTTTCTGTTCAGAAGGGTACTCCACCCATATTCATATAATTTTGTCCCCCGCTGGGTCCCGGACTTGGGTGTCGCATGACACTCTGATGCATAGCCTGCGTTTGCGGGATGCCAAATGAGTTCATCATGCCCATCTGCATCTGCATCTGCAGCATGGCAGGCGTCATCGTAGCCGCCATGCCAGGTGACATTGCGGTATACAACGCAGCCGGATTTCCCATGTTTGCCATCGAATAGATCGCCTGCTGCTGTTGCGGGTTTGGTGACTGGGACTGAGGTGTGGAGGCATCGGATCCATTGCTAGCCCCGGTCGGTTGTTGTGCTTGCATCTTTTGCATGGCTTGCACCTTTTCAAGGTTCAGCACTGGCGGCGCGCGCAACATGCAAGGGACATACCTCATAAAATGCGAAATCTTGCAAGAGCGACGTCCTCGCCGGATGAGTGTGGAAAATACGGAGCATCTCTTGTCCGGCATCTGGCATGAGCTCTTGAGTGTCGCGAGAGTTGGTGACAGGCTTGCGTTCGGCAGTGTTGCTGGGCATGCTGGTCAGTAACACGATAAGCGGACGTCTAGAGGACAGACTTCAATCGTATGTGACGCAAATTTGCATTGGGGATGTCGCGAACGAAAATCCATCGAACTTTAAAGACACCTTTCCACTTGTCTGACGCCCAGACGGTACTACTACGCGTATAGTCGACCTAACGAGGCGACGTGAGCGTACATTGAAATTTGAAATACAAGGCAACGTACGGGAGTCAACATTTCCGCCATCCCGCAAAAGTGGCCGCTGTTACCGAATGTCAGAACACCCGCGAAGGAGTAAGCGAATGCCGCGGTCACCTGGCGTTGACACTAAAGAAGAGGTAAATCGGGCCTCTTCCGCTGCACTCCTTGAATGCCTTATCAAGACGCTTATTCCCCGGGTCTGTGGAGCTCCAAATTTCATATTTGAGCGACTTGTGTACGTCATCTTCGGTGTAAGATTTAATAACAAAGTATCGGGCCTGTAACAAGACTATAGCTCATGCACGTTAAATTTTTAGAGGAACGTTACGGACAAATTGTGGTCGAATATCGAAATGCTGTGGGTTATATCCCTTGGTAGCGATCAGCGTCGGGAGATCAACGGGTGAACTGAGGAAGCCAGTAAGAGACTGCAAACTGTTATCGGTCTGAGATTGTTGCATTTGGCCTTGTGCAAAGCCCAGACGAGGTGCTTGCATCTGGTTGAGATATTGTGGAGGTATGGGTGGGACACTGGGGATGCTGCCTTTTTGACCCTGGTTATAGCCATAATTCAGGTTCGAATTGGAAGTGCGTTCAATGAGATGTTTCTCCCGTTGTTCCCAAGTACCCGCACCGGAGGCAGTGCTATCGCTCGTGGATCCACGCTGCGATCGTCATGATACATGGCATCCGATAAAGCTTACAACACATACCGATTGTCCAGTCGGCGTCTTCCGACCCTCTAGGTCGGTGTTCAACTGGAGCTTCCGCGAAGCCCCATTGCCACCTTGCGTCCCGCTGTGACGCATGCTGCCTGGTGAGAGAGGGGCCTGCGTAGTGTCGAAGCGGGGAGGATGTGCGGACTGACTCCCCTGGAACGCAGTATTGTTGGAGTAGAGTTGATTGGCGTTGTTGAGTTCCATGGCGGATAGTGCACGGGCAACGTCGTCGACACTTGTGGCTTGTCCTGAGAACATAGCACCCGGTGTGCGCCAGCCGGCACCTCCGGGTGTACCCCATGGAGAAGAACGCCCGATGGGGCTGGTAGGGTATTGGGCTGTCCCCTGACTACCATACTGTTGTTGGTTTGGAGGAGGAGAGCGAGAGGTGAAGTAAGACTCGTCATCGTATGGGTTGACGAGCTCTTTTGCTTCACTGTATTCTTCCTCATCGGGATCGGGGGAGCTCGGTGTCTGACCGACGATTGCGGTGTGCCGGGAGCCCGTTTGCTGCAATGTGCCAGCACGTCTAAGGCCAGAAGTTGATTGTCTCTGAGCCCCCAATGTGAGACTCTGGTGACGCCGGACGCCGGATGAAGGCGGGGGAGGGGAAGGGACATGGGCAGTCGCGAAACGGGGAGAGAGGGGGGACGGATTGACGGCGGAGGGCTGGTCGACGACTTGCTGGAGGGATCCCTGTTCGGGAACGGATCCGTTGTGCTGGGAGGATGGTGTGAGCGTGAGGATACAAGTATAGTGAGATGACAAGGGCTCACCTCGTCTTGGTCGTTAAAGCCTCGCATTTCACGTTCCCAGTCCTCCTCGTCACCGTCGTGACCGGCGATGACAGATAAGCTATTCATAGTTCGTGGTGTGGAGTTGCCTGCCTGCCTGGATGTCTGGGTGCGGAGAGCTAAGCGATGGAGTGAATGAGCGGACAAGAGTATCAGAAGGAGTCGGGCAGACCTCTCTTTGAGTTGGTGGGGAGGGAGCTCTGCCTATGGAGGGATGTTTTCTCGCCGACTGCGCCGACGCCGCCGACCCAATCTTCGTCGACGGGCTCATCGTCGTTGCAGAGCTGCTGGTCCTGAGACTCTTCGGAAATGGTGGCGCGTGCGCCAGCCCTGGCGGTGCGGGAAGCGGCGGTGATGGTGTGGTGGCGACGTACGCCGGAGGAGGGGGGGGAAACAGGGACGGGAGGGGGGGATATGTTGTGGGACATGAATTATTTTTTATTTTTTTGTTCAGAGAGGACGAGCAAGAGACGGAAAACGGAGAGGCGTTCGCACCCTGCCACATAAACATATTTGATTGAAGCTCAAACATACGATATCAACGGGGTATCAACGTGTTATATGGTACTATCCAAGCCAACTGAGCTAGGCATCGGCAGGTACGAGACCGGGCGTGGCAAACAAGGCGACGGCGATAAACTCGGTCACGACAGCGAGTGGGTACCAGAATGCCTCGTTGTTCTGCTTACTGGGCTGTTTGACGGTTGCGGTAAAGAAGGCCTCGCGGGCGACAAGCAGGAGGGAAATGACCAAGAGGATGAAGATGCCATACCTGGCACCGATCTTATGGGAGGAACTCCGATAGCCATCGTCTACGGGAATGGTAAGGAATGGGAAGGACGTGAAGAACAGAGGCTTACCTGAGAACTCGACGCGGGCGAGGAAGAACGTCTGTAAAAAGACGAGGATGGCGCAGACGAGGAAGATGTATATGGCGGCCTCGCGGAGGGTGTTGCCGGTGTTGATAGTCTTCTGAGTTGTTCCCAGGCCTGTCTGGATGGCACCGGTGATGCCGAGAGCTACGGCGGCAGCCAAGGCGATGCGGAACAGAAAGTGGTGGCGAAGAAGGCGCGTGATGGGACCGCTGGGCGGGTTTTTTGCTGCGGCGACGCTGAAGGGGGGGATGAGAGAGGGGAAGCGGGAGAGGGCGGGCTCATACCGGTCTGTGACGAGGGAGAAGGCGGAGTAGAGCAGACCGAAGAAGCCCGTGTTGTACAAGATTTCATAAGCAAGGAGCACGTGCAAATTCTCGGCGTCGGACCGTACATGGGCGAGCAGTGCTCGGAGGATGAACGCGGCGACACGAACTGGAATCCGAGACGTTAGCACACGGACTTGAGCAGAGGAACAGACGGACTTGCGCAGAACAAGGTGATGACGATGTAGACGTAGACGGGGTGGGCTATGGCCCTCGAGGAGAAGTAGAGGAAGAAGGGGAAGTAGAGGATGGCAAAGACGATGGCAGCAGCGAGGGATCTTATCCCGAACAAGTGCGCGTAGTTGACAGTCATGGCGGAGAGGGTGTGAAATGGGGTCTGAATATATATGTACATGGATTCATTGCAACGAGGCGGTGTGCATGTCGTATCCGATCCACCGCGTCGAGTTTGCTGCCGCCCTCGGGCGTTGTCTTCCGCCGCTGGCGAGGCAAGTCATCGCCGTGGCCAACTCGGCCGGCCCGGATTCGACGTGTCTTCTCTTTCTCCTCCGCCAGCTCTTTCCTCCGCGCGCTCTGCTCTCCATCCATGTCGTGCACCGTCTCCAACACGCTTCCAGTCACATGGCTTCCCTGGCTGCCGAAAATGCTCATATTCTCGGCATACCCCACCACGAAGCACACATTCCTTGGGGTGTTCCTCCATTCCCTCCCATCCCTACATCCGGCCCGATAGAACGCACCGCTCGCGACGCCCGCTACAACCTCCTCTTCGCTGCGATCACCCGCGCTCGCATCCCCCTCCTCGCACTCGGTCATCATGCAGACGACCAACTCGAAACCGCCATTTGGCGTCTCGCACGCGGTTCCTCCCTCCTCGGAGCTGCCGGAATGCGCCCATTTCGCAGATGGGGTATGGGCTCAGATTCCCCTCTCGCCTCGTTTGGCTACCACGGTCTCAATACCTTCATCTTACGACCCCTCCTGTCCTTTCCAAAGGTCTCCCCACTTCCTCCTTCCATAGTATCTCTCACTTACTCTTACCATACTAGGACAGGATTTTGGCCACGTGCCATGCCCATCATTTGCGATACATCAACGATCCAACAAACTGGCAGCCACACATCACCCCCCGTAACGCCATTCGCCACTGCCTTCACACCGATCCTCCCTTCTCTCAACTCGTACCTTTAGCCCCCACCGCCCCCGTTTCCTTTGACAATATCAGGGACGCGGCGTCCTTGTTGCAATCTATTGCTTCCGACACCGTCGGCGAAAAGCAACGTCTGTATGCCGCTGTCACTAAACTCGCAGTCAACGCAGAAGACGTCAATCGAAAAGGCATGCCCCCCACGCCGAACCCATCCCTCTGCTAACATGCTCCCAATAGTGACGTCCTATCTTGCACAACACACGTTACCATCTCCGATCGGTACCATCCTTCTTTCATCCACCCAATTACTCAACGTCACTGACCCTGATGTACGCTTCGCACTCGTGTTGCGCATACTCCGATACGTTTCCTTTCATTCCTGGGGCTCGCCTCGTGCGGATGCAGACCGGCGCAGGAGCAGCATACACCGCATTGTTTCGGCTTTGTGGACTTCCGAGTCAGGCCCACAGTTCAAGAAATTCACAGCTGGTGGTGGCGTGCTCTGGACCCCTGCTATATACAACCTAAAAAAGTCCCTCAGGGTCGGAAATCAATGTATGCGCGTCACTCGCGAGCCTGGCGACAGTTTGTGCTGGTTGGCCTCGCGAATGCCTCCGTTCTCCAAGAATCCACACCATGTACAGGGTGCAGGGTCGCCGACCAAACTGATGGTCGACCTTACCGAACAGCTTGGGGCTGCCCTGAGCTCTAATGTACCTACCGATCCTCTTCAAGTCCTTTATGATTGTCGCTTCCTGCTTCGAATCGACCCTCTCCGCACACCAGCACACGTCAAGTCTGCCTTGAAGGACGACAAGACGGCCTCAATCAAAGTCTTGCCATTCACTCGATACTACTGGCCCAAAGTCGTCCTCCAGCGCGAGCCTTATCCTGACCAAGTTTTAGCTGTGCTTCAGGAGAATGATGCAGCGGCTGTAACAGGAACCCCGTCTTGGATCTCGATCCGATGGGTCCGCCCGTTGGATGCCACATAGGTGCAGTGTACGCATCACCGTTGTATATACATAGTAATGTGCATTCTTACATCGTCTGGTCGGATCGTTCATGAAATCGCCGGATGAGGTGCCCCATTCTGATCACACGAACGTTGGTCGTTGATTAAGACCGATGAGTCTAGTTTTGCCACATGATACCAGAATGGGTCGCCATTCGTTCGTGTCCATCAAATATGTAAATGTCTCCTTTCAGACTGGTCCGACCAAGTGTCGTTCTAAAGGTCTCTACCTCCTATGTATATCGGGCCGTATCTGTAAGCGAGGCGAATTAACTTAAAAGTCAAACTTGATACTATGGTTTTCCATCTGTCAAAGCGCCAAAGGATACTGTGAGGCGGATAAAGCAGTCAAAAACGCTAAAGTCTCACGGTAATCTCCCCACCACGATATGAGCCCCGCTTCTTCTTGTTTTTCTCTTTGCGAAACCCAGCCCCACGGGTCACGATGAGGTCACGGTGCGCACGTTGACCATAATCGTTCGTCGCCCCACCCTATGTCAGTAATGAGTGACCTTGCCAAAGGACGAATGCGCACGACCCACCCTCGCCTTGTAGCCATTGTCTAGCATTAGCTCGGGCGTTACGTTCTGGACTTTAACTCGTTGAAAGCGTTCCTGGACCTTTGGAGGTGGTTTTTCTTTTTTCTGCGGAGCCCTTGCGATTTCCTGCGACTGGGTGGTCACAGCAGTCGTCGCAGCAGCTCCATTTTCCGAGGTTTTACGCTTTTTCGCGACGCGCGCATTATCGTTTTGTGATGACTCTGAGTCTGTTTCGTCTTCAGAATCTGAGCTTGATTCTGAACTGCTCAAACTCTCATCCTCCGTGGTCTTCGTCTTATTCGGGGAAGCTTTTTCTTTTTCGTTCGCTTCCTCGTCAATCGAATCCGAGTTACTGGAGGAATCGGAGCTGCTGGAAGACGTCTCAGCATCGGAACTATCTGAATCGGAACTGGTCGAGGAATTGTCGGAATCAGATTCAGAACTGTCTGACTCGGAAATCGCGTCCTTATCCTTGCTTGGCTTCTTCTCTGGTATCTGGAAGGTGACTTGTTTGGCTACCTCCAGACTATCCTCTCCAGCTAAGATGTTAATGAGCACCAAGAGGGTCAAAAGAGTGGCACAGCGAACCCGATGACAGCGTTGCACTTGTGTCGCGTTGACCAGCTTTTTGGGGTGATTTCTTCGCCTTGGCTTCTTCGTCCGAGTCGTCAACGCTGTCATCACTATCGCTGGTATCATCATCCTCGCTTTCAGACTTGTCCTCTCTTTCAGAATCTGTGATAAAATAAGAGAAAGGACAGTATTAATCGACGAGATAGCAACCTGAGGTTTCCTCTGAGCTGATGGAAGTTACTTGTCATCCGGCGCGTGCACGATTACCCCGCTCGATCACGTACCTCGAATCAGAGCTAGAGACGCCCTCCGACTCGGACGAGGAATCTAGTTACATATCTCAACAAACATTGGTGCGAACACGGCGCAAGGGAACTCACCATCAGACGATCCCGAGTCCTCGGACGATGCTAACGCAGAGACTTAGTCGCGACGACAAAAAGGCAACGCATACATACAGTCCGCATCTCCACTAATGCTCGTGTGATTGGCACGTCCCAGTGAAGTAGACTGTAAGGACAACTCACGATATAGTGTTTTGCTTTGCCTTCCATTCCTTGATGATGTCCTCGAGCGGTGGTCCTTCCTGTTCTACGTCATCGCGAAGGACGACGATGACCTTGGCTGCCTTTTTGACAGCCTCTGCGGCCTTATTTTTGGATTGCTGCTTCAGAAAGCGAAAAATGAGAGTGTAAGTCGCTGCAAAAGTGTTGTCAGCCAGGGGCGCAAATTTGCAAATTCACAGGCCTACCAGCAATGTTTCCTTCCATCGGTCGAATGCAAGGTGCAGAAATCTAACGACTCATGCGAGGGAGTGATAGGAGCTTGACTAAAAAAAATTGGACCCGCTGATTCCCACATGCAACGATGAGCTCCATCAAGGGACCCTCCACCAACCAACTCGACGGGTCATCGTTTCGGATTGCCATCGTGCACGCCAGATGGAACAAAGTAGTCATTGACGCCCTCCTCGCCGGCGCCATCTCAAAGCTCAAGGAATCCGGTGTCAAGGATTCCAACATCGTGGTGCAGTCCGTGCCGGGCAGCTACGAGCTACCTCTCGCATGCTCCAAGTATGTCGTTGCCTCCTTATACCACATACAGACGATACGACGAACGTTAGTAGAGTCATTGCAGGCTCACAGATACAAGCGAGATTGTCTGCTACGGATCTACTTGGCCTTAACCCACTCACAGGGTCAAACGATCTCGGGTCTACGACTGCGACTACGGAGCCATCCAAACCGTTCGACGCAGTCATCGCGATTGGCGTTCTCATCAAGGGTGCAACGATGCACTTTGAGTACATCTGCGACAGCGTGTCGCATGCCCTGATGAGGGTGCAGTTGGACACGGGTGTGCCGGTGATTTTTGGCGTGTTGACGGCCCTCGACGACGATCAGGCGTTGGAGCGTGCGGGAATTGGGAGAGGGGAGGACAAGGGACATAATCACGGGGAAGATTGGGGACTGGCGGCGGTGGAAATGGCGGGGTGCTGCAGAGCGTGGTCGACAGGGTCATTTGCGTAGCGCGCTAAACAAACTAATTTGTACACTAGTACTACACACGTACTATGCCTCATTCAACACCATCACATAGGCGTGCAACTAATCAGTCGCAACGATGAAGAAAAAGGTGCGTATGGGTCGATTCACGCGTGGAAATGCCTGACTGAACTCGTCCGTCAAGGTACTCTTGATGGGCGCATCGGGTAGTGGAAAGACCTCCATGCGATCCATGATTTTGTGAGTCAAACTTGCGCAACACATGAATTCTGGTTGACAAGCTATGAATCAGCTCCAACAATCCAGCGTCTCTCACGTCCCGGTTAGGCGCCACCATCGACGTCGAGCAGAACCACGTCCGGTTCCTTGGCGACCTCATCCTCAACCTGTGGGACTGCGGTGGACAAGACGCATTCATGGACTCGTATCTTTCCACGCAACGCTCCACGATATTCTCGCATGCCGGCGTCATGATCTACGTATTCGACGTGGAAAGTCGCGAAATGGCCAAGGACCTCCAATACTATCGCGACTGTCTTGATGGCCTATCCCAGTTCAGCAAAGACGCGAGCGTGATCCTTCTTGTCCACAAGATGGATCTGGTACGTGAAAGCGAACGATCCGTCATCTTTCAGCGAAAAGTTGCAGAGCTGGAAAAGGCAAGCGGCGATTTCCCCGTCAAGGTGCTGGGGACGAGCATATACGACGAGACGTTGTACAAGGCATGCAAGGTCTGCCTTTCTGACGAGTCATGCCTCATGTGTCGTGCTGCAGGCTTGGTCGAGCATCGTCAACACATTGATACCAAATGCTCGGAATCTGAATAAACACCTGCGAATATTTGCAGAAGCCTGTAGCGCGACGGAGGTCATCCTCTTCGAGCGTGCCACTTTTCTAGTGATCGCCACATCATCATCGTCCTCCGACGCATCTGGATCTATAGCGACCCAATCGTTAGATCCGAAACGCTATGAACGTACCTCGGAGTTGATCAAAGCTTTCAAACAATCATGCTCGCGGTTACGTGAGGAGTTCCACTCGCTAGAAATGGAGCTCGCAGAATTCACTGCGGTCCTGGATGAAATGACAAAGAATACTTACGTCTTAGTCGTGGTACATAATCCTGTCGTTGGTAAGGAGAAGTTCGAAAAGAATGCCTCAGTTTGCTAAAAAAAAAAAATTCCTGCTCAGAAACCGCCGCAATCAAGATGAACATTCGAATGGCAAGGAAAAAATTCGAGGAACTTCAAGGGGATACATTGATTTCGTAAACGAACCGGCATGTGTTGTTACAGGCTTCAAGCGCCATATCTTATCACGATGTCTTGTTAACTCCAACGTTTCGACCTAATACCAGTTGACAAATGATCTGCATGGTCCAGTAGACTTTCCATGCATATTAGTGTTTTAGTAAGGCTGTCGACAGCGAGTCACAATCAACGAGCAACAGCCTCTCCATTTGGTGTGAATGTAACATGCGTATTGTCGTACTCAACCCTTTCTCCCTCTATCATCGGCATTGAACTCCTGAAGATGACAGTCTTTATGCAAAAGGTGTCGGATATCTGAATACTGTACCAGTGTTCCCACCAAAACCTCGCCTTCTCCAGTAGGAACACCCGTGTACTCGATAATGGACACCCCCGTGTTTCGACACGATCCGATGTCAACACCCTCGCGGCAAGTAATCAACCCGTTTGCTTCCAGCATAGAAAGGAGCACCCTGATCCACGCCCCGTGAGAGACTACGAGAATGCTATGCGGTTGTTCCACGGGGAGACCCGTCTCGAGCGTCGGAAACACGTAGTTCACTACCGTCCTCGAGTACCAAGACAGACACCTCTCAATAAAGTCGGGTGTCGTCTCCATTGATGGTGCTGCCTTGTTCGATCGTCCAAATTCTCCCTGCAATTCACCCATGTACTACTGCGCCAACGATCGACGTGGCAATCAAGTACAAGTGATGGACTTGATCAGCACGAAGATACACCGCCGAAGGTGGAGCATTACTTACTCGTTCGCGAATCGATTCGTCTAGTTCCAAAATGGTATCCGGATGATATTGGAGGATGCATTCTGCGGTCTGAGAATCCGGGGATTGGTCCAGTTTGGAGATCGAAAAGCTTCAAGTGTTCTTACCTTGGATGCCCTTCGAAGATCGCTGCTCAAGGCTCTTGCAAACGGAATGTCCTTGAGCGCTCCAGCCACCAACATGGCTTGCTTCAACCCGGTTTCGTTGAGTGGGATATCCGATTGACCCTGTATCCTTCGTGTTCTGTTCCAATCTGTTTCACCATGTCGTACCAAGTATATGCGAAACTGGGCTGGCATCGGAATGGCCGGAACAAAGGGGGTCGGGTCCAGTGGTACTCGGTTATATCCACCGGAAAGCTCCGATAAAATGTAAACAACAAGACTTGAGACGGTGTCTACCTGAATCAGTCACGCAGCCAGCGACTCAATTTCTTGGGAAATACTATCAATCCTCCCATCATTGAAAACAGAGCGAATCGTGCTCATAATATCCTTCAGTTCCGTTACTTGTGCAAATCTCACGATCGTGCCTCGCCGTCGGGCTTCATAGAGCTGATCGGGGTGCGATCGATAATTATCACAGATGAAGGCTGAACATGCTCACAATGTTTCCGAGCGCAACGGAGGCTCGATAAGCTACCTCAGGATCCGCCTCTTCTAATTTGAGTACCTGAGACGAGTTAGTAGAGTGATCTTGCAGGAAATAAATTTAACCTTGAAGATGAGGGATAAACATTGGTCACGCGTCGTTATATTAGCAGGCGTGTTCAGGTGAGTACATGAGAAGCTAAGGGATGTTCTTGAGTTGCATGGCCAATTTCCGTGTGACGGGGACTGACTTGAACAATACCGACGCCAGCGCCACCCGCTGTGGTTTGGAGAGGAGATGATACGGCGCTTGACCCAGAGCCTCGAAGATCTGGTGCAATGGTCGGGAAGAGGTTGGAAGCAACACTAACTTCCTCACCTGCTGAATCCACCCTCCGTCGTTTATCTGAGTGCGCTCCTGAAAGTGATTGGTGATGGTGCGCAATAGCAACAACACGTTCGTCTCCTGCGTCTTTAACATCGGGCTTTTGAGTGTCACGAGAGACGTCCAGTCCGACGCATTGAACAGGCAACCGAAAAATTTCTCGCAATTTCCAGAGGCAGCGGGCGTGTTTACGTAGTGCGCAACCACCAAACGACTGAGATCCATCACTGTCATTAGTAAATCGAATATCAATACGGATCGAATCAAGCTCTTCAGGGTGGCAACACGCACCAGGAAACCTTTGAGCAGCTGGCCAGCGATTGAGAATTGATACGATTGCTTCAATATGCGGTCCACTCAGTCTAATAGAAGTAGGGAACACCGGATTCGAAGTGATTTGGGAAAGGAATGTAAACACTTCTTCGACCAAGACTTGTTCCTCGGGGAGCATTGCGCAAGTCGCGGTTGTCTATGAAACGAACGTAAGTGATGATTATGGTGGCTTCGTAAAGAAAACTGTAACTGAGGCTCACTGTGTCATTACGAAGAGCGTCATCGAATTGATACAGTTTAGCCCGCATAGCTGCTATATTGGATTGTTTGAACGTCACAAGAATCTCCTACGAAAGGCGGGGATCAGCGCATGAAGCAAAATGTGCGCAAAACGAACAAAAGGAATAATTTTTGTCTGTGCGGTTTGGATAGCCGGAAGAGAGGGTGTTGCACCAGAGTAGCGAGATGCGCCCGTGTAAGGGTCTACATATGTAGGTGTAGGCACAGTCGATGGCGGTTGTCTTATCGAAGGCTGATATCGCGATGCTCCTGTGTGGATTAGACACGTATGGCTAATTTGTTAGGACTATGCAGTAACAGTTCAGGCTGACCTGTGAATGGGTCTACATAATTGTTGTCGCTCCCTAACTTCACCCCCTCAGTATTGTTCTCAATGAACTTGACGACTTCATCAATATAATTCATTGAGATATCGTTTTGCTGTAGAAAGCGCTGGGCGACCGTGTATGGATTCTCTGGGGGCATATAAACCAATACTCGCTTGACCCATCATACAACTCACCAGAAACATTGTAGGGGAGTTTCAATGGAGGTGCACCCTCTTGCACATCTACATCGAATACGTAGTCATACTCTTTACCGTTATAGAGTTGTTTACGACCGGAGCCGACGGCATCAACGACTTCGCCAATCTTTTTCCAGCTAGAAGAGACAGAATCCCACTTGAAACAGAAAAGTCAGGGTTGTCAAGGTTGGCCAATTGGGAATGCATTCACCTGGTGAGCTTCCACAGTATCCCCTGCCCGAACCATCTTTACTTCTCCGGCATTTTTTCCTAGTTTTGCTCTTCAGCGCACTAAACCGGGGAACATCGGATAGACTACCTGAAGCGACCAGCGCTTCTGGGCCAGGCAAGTCGGCTTTCTTTACATCACCGACTTGTTGCGATGGCAGCGCTTGCTTGGAAACCTGATCCTCAAATGCTCTCAGGTCAGCTTCACTGGCCCAGCGATCTTCCGAATTGCTGAACACTCGAACAATACCATCGCTACATCCGCTGATAATATCACCGTTTGGCATGGTGGAGACAGACCACACAGAAATGGCGGGATGTATTATGACCTGTGCACAGTCTCCGTCTGGGGTTACAATGCGTCAACGTGTAAAATCTGAAATGAAGAGAAACTGCACCATACCGCGCCATATTCGTAATGAGCGATCTTCTCCAGCGGAGACCACATCACCATTTGGCAAAACAGACAAACTGTATACGAAGGAAGTATGCCCGGACAATGTACGAATCAGATCACCGTCTATTGTCCATACTCGGACTTCGCTGAAACGACACGTCAGAATGCATCCCAGAGTGTAATATACACTCGTCCCACCTATCGTTGGAGCAGGAAGCAAAACCAAGATCAGGCACCAATGCTAGACCACGGACAGCATCGCGGTGTCCTTCATATGTTCGAATTACTTTGCTCTGCATCCAAAACTTGATGGTCTTATCCGCGGATGCTAAAGGTGTGTCAGAAAGGTCACGACGAAACATAAATCTGACGGACCTGTCAAGAATTGCGAATCCTCCAAAGCGAGCACCGCCCAAACGGATTGCTGATGTCCCTTGAGGTCGTATTGAAGCGCAAAGTTTTTCCAGACTTTGGCGGTCCTGCCTCCACTTCTATCTGGTTCTGGTTCACAAGACGGAAGGCCACCCACCTGTCCCACGAGCCGGAAATGATGATACCGCCTGGTCCGACGTGGAGGGCACAGACGTTATCTGTGTGTCCGACCAAAGAGAATTCAGGGTCTTCTTTGTTGGACAAGTCAAGTGAAAAGACGTTGATCACCATGTCTTGGCCCCCAACGACAGCGTATCCTGATAGACGTCAAAGCGCGCTTTTATCACGCAGTCCCCTCCGAATAGAGATAGAATAGTCTGACCTTGCGGTGCATCCGCAGTTGGGGGGAGATACTCCACAGCGTTGATGAACCTGGAACCTGATCGAAGGATAGAAGCGGGAGAGAATGATGAAGGTGAACTTCTCAGCCAAGATATCGCAGTTGAATCACGCGAAGCGGATAGAATTAAGTCATTCGTTGGTGACACAACCGCACGAACCTGGTGATTGCGTCATGTTTTCTTCGTGATGCCTAAATCGCATATCATATATGACCACGTACATCGGCGGAGTGGCTCGATAACGTTGCTGAAAGTTTGTAAGGCATAGGATTCAAGTCGTCATGAAGAGACAGCGTCGAATTGGCGTCCGAGTTGTAGCGTTTTCATTACATAATCTCCCCTTGTTACTACCTCAGGCCTCAGGCTGTTGCTACAATATTAATGCTATTGTTGCAGTCATCGTTCAGGAACTTCGGGCATGTATTGAATTTGGATAGCGTAAGTGTAATTTTTACTGGGTTGTATGTGTGTCGTCGAGATAAATAAAGAAAAAGTGCCATGCATCACTTGGCACTTGGTAGTTCAACGTTGACCGGTGACCGCTCAGCGAGGGCTTGAAGAATTAGAACGGTCAACGAAAAGTTGATGATCGAAAGAGAGAAGGTAGGACATTGAAATGCAACTCTAACGAAACCGAAATTATTCAATTAATGGAAGAGTCGAAATTTCGCATTTCTTGACAGGTCCGTCAGATTTCTGTTTCTTCGTGACCTTTCTGACACACCTTTAGCATCCGCGGATAAGACCATCAAGTTTTGGATGCAGAGCAAAGTAATTCGAACGTATGAAAGATATGTGTATATGTATTTCGAGGCAAGTCAGTTAACAGACTTGTGACAGACAATGAAATGTGCACCACTCTAACGGTCCTGCAGCCATCAGCAGAGCAGCAGGGAGATACGGAGGTGTGTACTATGCCGTGCGCCATTACTTCATCTCCTGCGAGGCCTCCCGTTGCAGATGGTCGAGCGTAGGGAATCGATCACGACCAGTTGCCAAAGCGTGAGGGGTTGTTGAGTAGAAGAAAAAGTAAGACCAAATATCGAGGCTCTACGCTTTAGGGCCGACACACCTCCATTAATGTGTGACACAAACAATATTTCAGGAGCACATAATCGTACAGATACATGGAGAGAAAAAGGGCCATAGCAAAAGGAGGAAACATCAAATGTACGAAATGAATGAACACTATTCAGTCGCAGAGGTCGACTGCCGTTCCAATAGAGACTTTGAACCTTTTCGTTCTCTTGTTGGAATCGCCCTCGGTCTTGCGTTTCAGGCTTTCCTCCGATTGATGAGGAAGAGGATTTGGAGGTATGTTTTGAGTTAGTTCCTGGGTTTGCGAGTCGATTTCTAGCATTTCGCTCGATCCTCCGCTTTTCTGTTCCGGATCGGTATGAAGTTGCCCTTGAGTAATGCTTCTCGGAGACTTCAATCCAGCAGAATCGGCAGGCAATATCCAAAGTGCACTCACATGTTTCCATCCGCGAGACGAGATTCAATAATCTTAAATATGCAGGGGAGTTTATGCCCATGAACGATGCGAAAAAAAAAATACCAACTCCATTTTTGAGACCCAGAAGGCGATTCTCGACCTGAGGTTCTGCACGAAAATAGTCGAGGTATACCTCGCTCCTCTTAGATGAATGCAAGAATACATATTTCGTTTTGTGCAGTTCGTTTTGTGCTTTCTTCGCCTTGCTTTTCGTCGGTCTCTTGCCTTTCCTTGCACCGAGATTCTCAGATATCGCATTTTCCGTGGTGATAAATCCTATCAACGGGAAAGTCAGGCTTGATTACGACGGAAAAGGTATAGCCAACCCTCATCTTCTAGTCTCATCAGTAACTGACCGACTAGGGCAGCAGCGCAACCTGCAGATGACAGTGAGCAGCAAACTAAGATGAAGATGTTTACAAACCAATCTGTTCTCTGAACTGCAGGGCAGTACTGGGTTTGTGAACTTCAAATATCTTGATCGCACGTCTAACACAAATCATGGTTAGTAACGCATTACCATAAGTAGGTTCAGAGGACCTGAACAATGCGAGATCCTTGAACCGGCTGATCATATCAGCATGTGTCTTCCCCGCTATGAAGTCCCATTCATGGGACCTCCGGAGACGACAGTCAAAGCATACGAAATTTAATGGAAGACGTTTGTCTTGTGCACTGTGGTACCTATGCATGCATTGTTCAGCGAAGTGGCTGTTGGTCTTATGTTCAAAACTTACCCCATGCACCTGCAGAGATCGGATCTAGAATCTGAATTTCACGGACATACAAGTCAAGAAAACTCCTGACCAGATATGTCGCCATTTGTTGCAACCGCCTTCACAGAGAATCAAGGAATCATCAACCTTGGGTAGATAATTTAGCTGAGGGTTTTAGTTCCACCAAGGGTGTCGAATCACCGTTGTACCACATTCACAATCAACAGGACCATCATCTTCCATCGCATCGCCTGTTTTCGCTGGGTTTGCGGTCCTCCCAGAGACGTTATGAACATTCTGCCCTACAGCAGCAATCCGACTTTCCGCGTCTATAATCACATTAAGGTACGCAGATGCAGCGAGACACACTGGCCATGAGTGCCTGGCATACCTGAGCTTGGTCTGATTTGATTTCTTTCACCATTTCGCAGCCTTTCATGGAGAGCGATAGTATCAATTTGCTGGGTTGAGAGGGAAGAACTAAATGAATTGCGGATGTCTGATGGAGGCAGCGAAGAATTGCGTTGCAGACTCGGTAGAGGTGATAGCGATCGCATGTCAACCTCCTGGGTTGCCGGGATCACCTGTGTTTCCTTTACATCTGGAGAAACCACCTATCTGGATTCAGCGTTGCAAGTGGAAGACCTCACGGAAGCTCACGAGATAACCAACATGAGTCGGCGTGGGATCTGGACGACCTCTGTATTCGACTACATTGTTGCGTTTCCGCTGATGCTCGTGCACCGGAATGGGCAGTATCTTGCCTTCGTCTCCGCGGACACCAATAGGAACCATGGCACCGTTGGCGTCGCATCTGGCTAAGATAATGCCGTCATCAGAGATGTCGTCACCCACAGCATCCTCGTCTCCGTCTGCATCAGCATCCCATACAACATTCCTGTTTAATGCGTCTTTTCTCTGGAGTTCTGCATCTTCGGATCGAAGTCGAGCCTCTTCAACTGGAGTTAGCTTTTGAGGACAGCGGGTAGTAAGACCCGTAAATGTGGCATTGTTATCCTCGGTGGTGGATGGAAGAAAAGATGAAACGGAAACAACCTTCATGCTCACACTGTCAAGGCAGTCAAAGTGCGTCATAGTCTCTCCCGAGTTGAAGACGTACATACCCGTGCCAACCGGTTTCCAGATTACCGATACTTGTGCTTTCCGGTACTTCGGCCGCTCGATGAGTCGTGAAAAACCATCTATTCGAGTCAAGGTCACCAGCTCGAAAATATGGCGGTTGGTAATCATCGGGAGTGCTGTCGTTGAAGAAAAGTTTGAAGTTTCCGTACCGACATTCTAGGACCATCACTCTAAGGCCGCGAGAAATTCACGAGGGACTCACTTGGCAAGGTCTCCATCTGCGAAATAGTGGTAACTAATGTCTTAATCATCATCTAGAACCATCAGATGAATCTAAGCTCAAAGAGGAGGTCTAATGCGAGAAATACTTTGAGGCTACGCTTTACATCGCCTAGGGTAGGCAGCTTTCCTCGCTTGAGGGCGTCGACGACAGGATCTCCATCCGCACGGTGTAGTGACATCTTTGACAACTGATCTCCTAAGGACATGACGGGTACAACAGTGTCCGTACCCGCCACTTTATAGTACTTGATCCCTGTCAGTATGAAACGAGTGAAGGTTGATTATGCCTACCTGGAAATTGAAGGTGTAAGCCTCCACGATGCTGCGATAAAATCAGTAAGCTATATAATAATGAAGTCAGGACAGTGCTACTTGTTTGGGTCCTTGCTGTCCTATTGGGCGACTTCAAGCAATAGCGCATAGAAGAACGCAGTCAACTAACCAAATATATGGCGAAGATGAAGCGACGAAGGTACTGCTTCTCGATGGCCTCGAATATACCCTTTTCCTGGACCAAAAATATGGTTATATGCGGTGAATACTTTTCGTAAGGTGGCCTATATGCGCACCAAATAGTCCAAAATCCTGTCGCCTTCGTTGGTAAAACCCCGCTTTAGACTCATGATGGTGACACCACTGACGGTTGGCCTGGTCTGATGGTCGAACGATGCTGCTGACGAAGCCGACGGAGTTTGAGCAGATAAATGACCTACGGAATTGCTGTAAGTGGCTAGTTTCATGTATACTTCGGCGCTTACATTCGGAGAAGTTCTCATAAGGTAAAAGGCCCCTGAAAGATGTCTCAGTCGGGCAACAAGGGAGCGGCTGTTGAGTACCTCAAGTATGCAATGCACCCCAGCCCGGCCTTCAGAAGGGTCTCGACGCACTGCAGGCTGGTTCTATTGTTGAGTGTCTGGAAGGACATTAGCCCCACTGGAAAAGGTGCCTTCGCAGACTTGACCTGTGCTTCACTGCTAGTCGCCGTGGCTTGCGCCTGCATTACGAGAGTGAAATCGCTGGATGCGACAGTCAAGAACGGATGGTGATAGTGGGGCAAGACCAAGAAGATGTACGCGACGCGCTTGCGCGTTTTAAGACACCCAATCACGTGGACGAGTAATCAACAGGTTACAGTGGATGGCGGCTTGCATGTATCATCATCACGATGACAGGACCAGGGAATAATAGACGACATTTCTTATAATGAACTAGCCCCTTGAAACTATCGTTCAAGACCAACGACGCTCCGTGAATGATCCTGATCAGAACTCAGAGCTCGCGGAAGTGGGTTGCTTCGCGAGCCATTGACAGCTTCACAAAAGGCTTCATTGTCCTGTCCCAACCAATGCTGCTATCCGAGTGTCAAAACCATCACTGCGGATGGGCATTTCTGGGGTATAGAATGGGTTCTTCATGACCCCATCCGCATAAGCCTCGTAAACCTTCTGCAAGACAGACTCGGCGTTGGTCTCTGATAGAGAAGTCAAGAGTACGAACTTGGTACCTTGGCTACAAGCTCGGTCATACTCTCCCAGTGAGTGATGAACGGAGATGCGTACCCGTGACTGTCAAGAGAATTGTCATTTTGAAGGATTCCCCTTCGATGACTTGCGCCCCAGAACTGAACCCGATGGGCGAAAGCCTGCTTGTAATAGCGTGAATACCGTGCAGAGTTCCTGCGAGAACGAGGTATTCATTGGAGGTCAACTGGGCAAGGCCATCTAAGAAAGCATTCAACAGTCGTTCGATTGAAAATGAGAGAATTAAATACAAACCGGCAAAGTTGCGCTGATAGACAAGGCCACCAGCCTTGTTGATCACCTGCGGTAATCAGATTGCGTGATGTTCCACCTGCTTTTATCTTACCCAAAGCCCAAAGATAACCATGGTTGATGACAAGAAGGAACATTCACATCGTCCATGATGTTGCAGAGTTGTTGGGCTCTGTTTGGGCTCTGTGGAGATAGTTGAACGCTCCACACCGCGGCCATGAGATTCAGTCCCTTTCGCATCATTGCATTCACCGTCTTTGCTCTTTTGTCATTGGTCATACCGTCGAGCCAGCTCTCAAGCCTTGGCGAAAGGGACTTGAAGCAACTGACCATCCAACAAATAGTGGCATTGGCGAATTCTGTAGACCCAACCAAGAACATCGACACACGAAATCCCGAATCTCACTTATCAAGCCTCCTGATCCCACGTCCTGGTGCGTTATGCAGTCTTCATCCCAAGGCATGTTTTTGATGTGCAGGTTGGTAGTTGGGAGCGAAAATAACACCCTTGTTCGCCAACACATTACCACTGCACTGAGAGCTTTGAACTGGCACGTCGACGAAGATAGCTTCACAGACTATACGCCATATGGTCAACGTTCCTTTACCAACATCATTGCTACAAAAGATCCAACGGCCTCGAGGAGAATCATTGTTTCTGCTCACTATGACAGCAAATTTTTCCCCACATATCCGCAGAATCAGGTGCACTCTATAGAGCTGTTGTAATCTGTCTGTTGTTAATGCCTTATAGTTTGTGGGCGCTACGGATTCGGCTGCTCCGTGCGCAATGATGCTTGACCTTGCCGAGGCTCTGAATCCACTACTGGACGAGCGGGAGCAGCGGCTCCTCGACGGAGAAGTGGACGATGACGAACTTGCTGATACTACGCTACAGCTGGTATTCTTTGACGGTGAAGAAGCGTTCAAGGAATGGACAGACGCAGATTCCATTTATGGTGCAAGGTAGATCAGCCTCACAATACTACACCGTCTTGCATTGCTCAAGTTTCACTGAATAGACATTTGTCCGAGAAATGGGCAACATCATATATAGCTCCTCACACAAAACGGCGACTAGTCGGTCATTCAACGACGGAAATAAGTGGAATCGAACACCTTATTCTCTTAGACCTCCTGGGAGCACCCAACCCATCGATTCGTTCATACTTTAGCGATACCGCGTGGTTGTTCGATTCACTGGCTTCCGCCGAGCGAAGGCTGCATGAATCTGGAGTACTTATAGACTCGGAGGGCACTGAAGCCTTTCAAAGCTTTTTCCTACCTCGTCGCGGTAGCCAACTCGGTTTTGGGTATATAGCCGACGATCACGTACCGTTCCTTCAAAGAGGTGTGAACGTCCTCCATGTAATTCCGTATCCATTCCCCAGTGTGTGGCATACCTTGCGGGTAAGTTGCGAATTGAACGAAAAATCACGACACGCTACAGTTTGATTTTCTAGGACGATGCAACCGCTCTTGATATGTCGGCCATGAGACGTTGGAACCTCATCTTGAGGGTATTTATGTCAGAATATTTGAACCTGCAACCGAGATTGGATCCAATAGAATCAAGGCGTGAGTACATAAAGCGCTTTGAATGTGAACTTGTAGGTATCCTGTCATAATAAATTAATCTTCCTGTGTTCAACTCTTTTTTTTTGCTCAGTAGGTTAATTTATAGTGGTGGTGCACTGGCATTCGAACCCGAAGACCAATTCTAGCTTTATACGTGGGGAGACATATCATTAGGGGGATCAGGTGAACAGGCTTTCCTATCGGGAACCGTCACGTAGCCATTATCAGAGCCTTATAGTACTTCATTAACTCAGAGGCGTCCGCGGCGAGCTATCGCGATCAGTGGTTTGGGTCAATTCGCGATAGGAAAACGTACCTGCTGTTTCTCCCGAGCCTCGTCAAGACGGCCTTTCGCTGCATTCACGATGTCCGTACGTGACTGTTGCATCTGACTGGATTGGGCTTGGGCTAATAAACGGGGAAGACCGTATATGCGATCACTATCCATATGTATGTTTGAACACGGGACTCACTTGCTTCGTCTCCCGCTTGAATTACCTGCTTGCGCCAAGGAGCAAGCTCGTTCAAAAGGGAAGAGTAGGTAGAAAGTAGGTCATCGAACTTTTCCTGCGCTACCCGTCAAAAAGACCTACAGCGGAGACACTAAATAACGACCTTGTTCATCTTCGAATGTCCCTGTATAATCTGAAACCCAGCCTGTTTGCGAAGATGTAACTCCTCGAGCTGGCGAAGCAAGCCAAGTATTTTATCACTTCAACGTTTCATACCTTTGCCTCATGTAGCATATAAGACAACTTACGCGTACGTATCTGTTTCCCTTGCGGTTTTTTCCAAATCGTCTCGCACTGTGGTGAAAGCGGAGGCGATCCTAACGTCAAATGTTTGCTCCGACTTCAACCTGTCTTCTAAGATTCAATCCCTGCCACGTCAAATTATTTTGGCTAAAAGCGTACCTTTTTCTACCCTGTGCGTATGTACCATGGGATCAGCAAGTGTAGTCGAGATGGAAATTCGAGGGATGTACCGGAGTGAGGTCAAGCCACGGCTCCCTATCAAGTTTCGTGCGTTCAGTGATGAACAGCCATGTTTACGCGATGGCCAAGCCAGTCTTACTTCTGTGATCTAAGTTTGCCGGACGAAGGTATTCAGTTTGCATTCATCATCATTGAATGGATTAGATCTTCACCGTGCGTCATCATGAAGTGTAACACCAGTTCGATGTCCGTCGGCGGGCAGTGATGCGCTAGGTGCGTGTTTGGGTCCCGGTCAAACGCTGCGTGCTTGTACAGGAATTGGCAAAAGCGGCAAGCTGAGTCTCCAAGCACTCCAATACCAAGCCAAGCCGAAACAAACCAAACCTCTCTAACCCGTTGCCAGCCAATGTCTCCAGCAGACAAGCGGGCCTTTTCAAGGCTAAACAACAACTAGCTTTGCCTTCAGTACTCTCAGAAAGGCCATCCAGCCTTCCAATGAGCTGATCTCGTGAACAAGGAATCATACGTTCTCCCTCATCGCATGCAACCTGCTGCTTCGGTATCGCCTCTGCGTCCATTTACCCAATCACAAGCTCTTCCTCGCGTAGTCGAGAGCCAACTACTTGGAACAGAGAGTAAGTGGACGCCATTTATGTCAACTCTTCACGATACGTCAGATACAAGGAGTCTATCCGACCAGGTGATCCCGGGAGATGACGACAGACAAGAAGCTGAAGGACATTCAAGATTAGCTACTATATCCTGGTGATGGGGGAGGGTGTCTGACATGCTCCCTAGAACGATACTTCGGAAAAAGTGGTCAAGTGCGCGATCGCCGCCATGTCCCAGTTGGGCTTGAACTTGATGCATTGATGGGCGATCTTGGCATGTCCCTGATATCGACCTTGTTCCCATTCTTCGGGTAATCTACGGCGCAGCTGTGTTCCTCTGCCAACTTGAGGCAAGGCGGATCACAGCATATTTGAGTCAGCTCAGCGGAAATCTTGAACGGGAGGTGGCAGTCATGGCCACAGGCTACGTGAGTTCATGGGTCGAATTTTCACACGCACTTTCCACCTCATTTTTTGTTTTTGCAAACAGCTATAATTCCGTGTAGCTAGCTGATAGACGAATGTTTATCATAAACGATAGAGCTGACCAGGTTGTGACCGGTCGGATTGAGCAAGCTGTGCTCCATCTCAAATGATCGTGGCGGACATTCCATCATGATCGGCGGTAGGGTCAGACACTGTCGTAATTCTATCTCAAAAAACCAACCATAGACGAAGAGGTGATGTCTTTTCCTGTTTGGGAGCCGTAGATCTTTCGAGTCATGCAAACATTGCAAGTGGAACTTAACATCGACAATAAATTGATACAGAACTTTGAGATTCCATGTCGATCTATGGGAGTGGAACTAGATAGTACAAGGTTCTCAGGTGTCGGTATTACTAGTCTTGGGCACCACAGCAGGAATGCAATTGCCCCATCAACGCCAAATCGTGCGGTTCACGAGGAAGAAGATACCACAATATCACTTATAGGGTATGCCTGCACAAATAAAAGAAAGGATAAGGGTCAATGTCTGTCAAGAATGTGCGCGGACAAACCGTTTTGAAGCTGTGTATTGGTTAGCGAGGGAGAGTTGCATGATTACAACGACTCACGCGCTGAAATTCATCGTACGCGGTACTCCTAATATTCTCGTGTGCGTTCCGTATGATACCCATCATGCAGTCCGCAGCCTGGCGCTCGTTCAATCCGGAAACAAACCGATCTTTCATCCGTTTAATCGTTGTTTCCCCCTTGAAAGAGGGCAGACCAGTTCCCAGCATAAGCTGCACTGTGCTGACCAGTTGATCTGCATGGGGTCGTAGAGCCAGGAAGGCTTTGATGGTCAGTTGCTGGAAGAGTTCGTATCCTTGTGAATGTCGGCCACCCATCAGGATAACCATCTCGTGATTGAGTTTGAAGGAGTTCGGCTCAAATTTGACGCCCTGCGGTCCGAGAATAAACCGAGAGCGGCTCTTTTAAATTGAGAGTGCTTACCCCCGGCCGTAATATCGCGAACCAAACTATGTCAGCATCTATGGCACAAGGCAAAAGAGAAAAAGGAAAACTTATCTATGTCGAACAAGAAACCAAAGTCTGAAAGTAAACATGTCAAGTAGTGGTGGTGGCATCTCGAATGAAAACAAACCTATATGTACGATGTGTCCTTCGGCATCGATCATGATGTTGCCATTGTGTCGGTCCTTGATCTGCAATATATAGCATGCCACAGAGTACGCTGCCATGGACTGGATGAAGTTAAGACGAGCTCTCTGAAAGGCGACAGTTTCCTCTCCTCCATATTTAGAAACGAAAAAATCAAGGAGATCATTGACTTTAGCGCGACCCATTTCGTCCCGCGAAGTGGCGTTCGGTACCACGTCGATCACGCCGCACTGATAGTCTAATAAGTGCATGATATCAGCTCAGGCAATAAAAATCTTACTCCAGGAGCGGTAGCCGTCACTCTATAGGGGTAGAGGTACAAGGTCAGACCGACACTGGTGAAGATGTCCTTAAACATTGCGATGATCTGCAGCGCAAGGACATCCTGGCGGCAGTCGTCGCCTACTTTGAAAATAGCCTGCTGCCAAACGTCAAACTCTTCATGTTTTTCAACGCCAGAAGCGTCCAGGAGGGCCTCGGGATCCGTTTCTATGACAATACGCTCCTTCCTCACTTTGAATGTAGCCATGAAGGGAGCCTAGGAAAATGGTCAATTTCGTTCCATTCGAGAGCAAAAGTCAACCTTTGCATGACTTTGTAGCGGGCGGCCAGATAGCTTGTCGATATCGACAACCTTGCCATCTGGGTTGCTGGGAAGGTAAACGCCAACGTCAACACAAATTCTGGCCATCTCTTCATCGATTTTTGCCTTGGAAAGAGTTGGTTATGTCAAGCGAGAGCGGAAAAAAAAACACCTTCTTTTCAGGTTTAGGTCGCTTGATGTACGGTCTCAACTTTCCTGATATCGACGTAACTTCGTGGAAGAATTTAAATTCTCGGTCATAAAATGACCTTGCTTCCCCTGATAGTGATTCGACGACTAAGTTGGTCATCTCATCAAGGACTGGTTTCATAGGATCTTCCTAGAAGAATTGACTTGTAAATATCACTTACGACTATGCCTACTTGACGTACTATTTCTGCTGCGTCGTCCTTGTAGCAGTTTGCCCTCATATTCCAGATAATTTGATGACAGAAGAGCTGCGATATCATCGCGGTTTCAAGAATGAACCTCGCAATATAACCTACACAATTCTGTTCCTGCAATTCTTTGTCGTGCGGAAACAAGCTCACCGAGATCATCGAAGCGTAGTGCTTGGACAACTTGGGGCACAAAGAAAAATGTCAAGTCGACCGGGTGTTCTTTGAGAACACGATGAGCATATTGGAGCAAGTAAGGATCATTGTTGTGTTTTTTCTCGAAAAATGTGACAGCGATTACCGGTGGGACGGGGTCCCAGAGCAGGATGTGCTGTCAAACATCATCAGTCCAGCGCTTGGGCTCGTACAAGAAAACGCGAAACCTTGAGTTCTCTCCTCTGATTCGAACGAGTGGGATCATCGATAAGGTAGCGTAGACCTTCGGGGGTATTCGTAACGATGGCAGGGTTCGCCCGAACAAGCCTCTGAACCTCGGCGTGTGCTGCAGGACTTTTGAAGCGTTCCATCATATGGATGGTTATAGCTGGGTCTACCTCCCACACACTGCGTGCTATCGCAGACCAGTTGCTCTATTCAGGCATGAACTAGATGCTCGGGCGTGACCGAGCTAAGTCTCACCTCCGATGTCGTTCGCTCAAGAGTCCCAGGGTAATCATGTCCCCTATTTGTGTCGTTTGTGGGATTGGCCCACACTGTAAGCCGGTAAATCTCATTTTCTACAAGTAATCGAAGTGGATAGTTGATGCTTTTTAGGCGGGTTGGGTAAACTGCCGGGAGTTAGTCTGACCTATGTGAGATGTAGATGTGTACACACGTGAGTTCTTTGCGGTTGTTTGGGCAGGGGGTAGGCTGGATAACGAAAGAAGAGCTCGGATCGAGTCAGTTTGAAGATGCCCGAGAAATTCCGAGAGTATTTTGATATCGGCAATCACTTGAACACGATTCGCCCCAAATGACCATCTTAAAAACACTCTGAGCAACTAAAGCACTAGACGTATAAAGGCACCTACTGTGGTCGAACCGCAAACCATGCATATGCTGTACGATATAGGCTCTCACGCATCGTGCACTCAGAGAAAACCTCTAGATTTGAACTCTTCAATGTTTCAAGACCAAATAGCAGAAAGGAATAACGCAGTTCACGGGCAAGCGGATGGGTGCTGAGTAGATTCAATGAAGCATCCAATGCGTTGTTGTATGTAACCTACCTAAACAGCTTATGGGCGTGGGCGGACCGTAGCACTAGCTGTTGCATAAGAAATATGACCGTTGATCGACGATAGCGAGCAGCTTGCAACCGACTGAATAGCATCTGTAGGACAAGGGTATGTGGAAGAAAAAGACGTCGGGCATGAGTGGTTGCACGGTCAATTTCCTCCTTGTCTGTGGGGCTGTACCCTATTGGGTGGTAGAATGGATCATCGTAGCTGTGGGAGACATGAGTGGTCGATAAGTCCCAAGTAAAGGTACTGACTTTAGGCACTGCGAAAAAACTCCCTTCCTGTCTCTTACAGTGGCAAACCAAGCCGCTAAAATCTCGCTTATGAGAACAACCTCGGCAACTGGCTTTTCCGCTATAACCCATGTCCAGGCCTCAATGCCAGCAGCTATGGCAGATGGTGTGAACACTTCAAATGGCAGAGCGACAAGATAATGCAGTAAAGTATAGTCGCACTGCCAATCATCAGCCACAGGACCCCAAAACGGTGATACTAGCATGTACCTTATCCAACGCTATGAGGGTCGCTGCACAACGAAATAACAAGCGCTTCAGATCCTGGACAGTCAATGTACTGCTCTTCCCCAAGATGGCGTTCATGGTATCCTCCATCTTTTTCTTCAATGCGAGGATGTCAGCGAGCGCCGCATTCTGTGGAGGAACTTTGTCCAGAGCATCTTGCGCTGCATCTCAACTGAATAAGCTAGTTCTCGTCATACGAAACTACCTGCCTTTTCGACTTGCCAGCCGCAGGCCGGCTATTTCACCTGCAAAGTAGCTTTTACTAGCCAACTGACTGGCAAGTACTTTTGCACGATCATATTCCCGGTTACACAGAGAGCGAAGCGAAGCTGAAACGTGTCAGAAACTCGGTTTCTGATCCCGTGATCACTTACTCAATTGTCTATGCGGCGGTCCGAAGGCCTTTGCGAACTTTTCTGCCATTGATGCGCCTAATTCAGACGTGTCCGAACCAACGAGGGATTGTGTTGCTGCAAGGTATTTCTGTGGAGAGGACATTACACTTTTGTTTGCGCGTCAGACTCGAGGGGAAATAAACCTGGAGAGTGGACTGCAGCTCTATCGGGGCGCGGCTCAAGGCAAGCTCAAACCAGTTGCTTGCGTGTCGCTGCAACTGCAGGAGAATATCGTTTCTAACATTGTAATCATCTGTCAACTGTAAATGTATCCCCGTGCGCTCAGAGTGGAATTCATATATAGGATTGTACTGCAACAGCAATGTGAGCGAAAGAAATTTGACCAGAGAATGGCACAAGCCTCGTCAAGGTGTTCGTTCTCACATGCGCGTCTCAGGAGAGAGAGACATTCAAGAATAGCATAAACAAGTGTTGCGTCGCACATGAGCGACGGAAATGACGTGATTAAACGATTGAGGTACCTCGACGCGACCTCGCGGGCGCGCGCTACGCGGTGGGTACTAGCCACAAGCAGACCACACAATTCTGAAGAAAGATGATGCGGAAGTGCTTGCTCTGCAGCCTGGGTGTTCAGATCAGCACTGCACCCTCTGATTATCTGGGTTGCACCATTAGCTTCCGCCAGCCAACGAAAGAGAATGCATACACTGTCAGCAACAGCATCCATGCAGACGTTTAGGCCACTTTGTTTGTTCAAACTTGGATTGGCGAAGTAGGAGACCAAGGAAGATGGAAGCCCAGCTGCAGAGCGCATAGTCTCTATGTCATGCATCGTCAACAAGAAGATGACTTGACCAGTTGTCAATGATCGTAGGTCACTCGCGCCCGAGGAAATGCGGCGCATAAGATAGGCACGGTGCTTTGCCAACACCTTATACTCGATGAGCATCTTAACGTCCGTCACGGGGATACGAAGGAACATACCGAATGGGCGTACTCGTGCCTGACAACCGTACGATACTCCAGATCACTTACTGCATCCGATACGCTCTCGAGGACTAAGCATGGCGTCTTTATTGCGATCCTCGCAAGTGCAGGTAATAGCCACGTCATGGCACCTTTCTCTCTCTCCTCCTCTCCACAAGTAGTGAAACGAAAGAGAACGCACAAAAACCACAGATTTCGGAATAAGTTGGTCAGCTCGGAGGTAGCCTTGAGGTGAGGTGTGAAGTCAGCGTGATCCAGCAGAGCTTCGATGGGAAGGAGAAGCGAGGCGAGCTGTTCTATCATCTCCTCTGTCTGACGAATTCCTTCATTAATGAGGATATCAGATGGGAGATAACAGCCAACCTTCCCGTTATGTACTGCAGCAGCAGCATTCTGAATCGCCACACCTTTGTCGGAGAAGAGGCTGAGGAGCTCTTCTAAATACACGTCATAAAGATCAGGTCGTCTACCAATTTCTCGAGCAAGTCTGGTTTGTGCTGCCAATACCTATTGCAATGAGCGTGGTAGTTGAGTTCTCACAAGATGACTTAACTCACCGTATTATTAGAGAACCTGGGATCTTCTGGATTTGCTGTACGATTGATAGCCGAGAACGTACGGATGATATCGACGAAGGCATGCTCGGGAGCAACCAACGCTAGGTCTACCAAATTATACGCAATTGCCGCCTGGACCGTGGGTTCGGCTGTACGGAGCCTTTGCAACAACATAGAAATTGTAAGCTTGGTTACCTCTTCCTTGTCGAATTCCAAAGCAAGCCGCGTCACGATAGATATTGTAGTGATGCCAATAAGACGCTTTTCTTCGTCGGAACGACCCCGAAGACCCACGTCCTCGCTCTGGAATGTGAGCTGATCGGTGGAAGACGACAAAGGATGTGTGTACAGCGGATTATGCAAAAGCTGCTGCTGTGAAGAAGACTCGGAGATTTCTTGGCTCGTCGCAGCAATGTAGTTTAAAAGAGAATACATGTTAGACATGACAGAATCCTCTCCTGGTGTCAGCTTTCCAAATGAAATTAGTCAGCCATTCTCCACGATCTATAACAGGGAGCCCACCTTGACGCACAAACCGAAACATTTCGCGGCGGCTGTGAGTGGTGGCGGGGAGCGTTTCTCGGTATTGAAAGCAAATTCGAATATTGGAAGAGGAGAGGTTACAAAACGACGTAGGTGATGAACCAGCTCCTTCGCAATTTCTGGAAAGCTCTGGACAAGCACAGTCATTGCTTTGAGAGCTGCCTCCTGAACCAAGTTATCCATGATAGGGGTCTTGTCGCTCAGAAGTAGACCAAGGCACGCATAAAGATCAGGGTCAAGTTCTCCCAAAGCAACCGAACATATAGACGCTAGTTTCTGCCAAGGGCGGTGAGCCTATCTATGTATGCCGTTGCTAGAAATGAAACCTACCAAGCTTTCAGACATTGTCTCCCAAGCATACGTATCAATGGGAGGTTCAATATCCATATCCTGTATTTGCACCAAGAGGTCCCTGAAGCACTGTAGAGATCCCCTTAGGGTTGAATTCAAGGAGTCCTTTGTTGATCCGTCCTCAATAGGGAGTTTCTTCGCGGCTCTTTTCATCAAACTTAACCAAGCCTTGTTAGCAGCAGCAGCCTCCTTCAGCGGTCCTCGATACTGGACGCCATCCGCCGAGACTGCACCAAGAGCTTGAGCGAGGATGGTCCATTGTAACTCCATGACACAGCACACGATGAAATATCCGCTCAGAGGCCTTCCGAAGTTGATGTAGCGACTGATGAAGGCATGACAAAAGAAGAATGTCTCCGGTGAGTCCAGATTCGCCTCTGCGTCCTGATAAATATCGAGGAGGAGTCGGTTAATGCATTCCAGAATAGGATCCTGGACTAAGCCAGCAAGTGCATGAGATAGAAGTTGCCATTGAGTTACCGTCCAAGGAAAGAGCGTTGAGGTGATTGCACGATAGAGGCCATGCACAGAGGGAGTTAGCTGCGTCAAGACCTCGAGTGCTAGTGGATCGGACGCCAATTAAGAACTTCAGTTAAGAACAAATTCAGGATGCTCACGACGCGCTATCGGGAGCTTCTGTACTACTCGGGTAATGAATCGTAGGATGGCATCGACTGCGTGGTCCACCCGATTCGGATGTGTAGAACAAATTCGTAGGATAGCAGCCACAGTCGAGTAGACAAGCTGATCTGGCAGAGCCCATTCTATGAAAGGAGGATCAGAATAGAACAATATAATAGTTAACATGCCCACCGTCCCAGGATAAGCATCGGTCGTAATCAATGTTAGGCGCATCATCCAAGAGACCAACAAGAGCTGCAATAAGTGCATCGACTTCGTCTCGAACATGCTTCTCTGGAAGGTTTATAACCATCTCTCCAAATGCGATATTACAATGGGCCCGTGCTTCGGTCTTGTAAAGTGAGCAAATTAGTGATTGGATATTAGAAACGCAGCAATTGTGCGACATACCATGGATATCCTGTTGCTCGCGTTTGTAGCTCTACTTGACTGGTCATTGTCTAGTGCAAGTAATTGAGCTTTAAACTGGATGAGGTGTTGGATACCGAGGAAGTCATCGTCATTGTCTGGCTTGTGGACAGCCAGGTCGGAAAGAATGCGTTGCTGAATATTGAGTTCCAGACTAGGAGGAAAAACTAATCAACATCGAAAAGACTGGACAGTGTGAAGACAAACCAATCCATGCCTATACTCTCTTCAGCTACAAGGAGGTTGCCAAAGGCAGCCTGAGAACCAGACTCGGAATAAATGGAGCATCAAAAGTGGAAATGTCTCACGACCCCCTGAAGAATTCTTTCGTGCTAAAGAACTTTAAGGCGCTATAGCCAAGTGGTTACGGCGACAGATTCGAATGGTACACGATATCTGTTACTCTTTGAGTGCGCAGGTTCGAATCCTGCTGGCGTCGTCTTTTTGTCCCTCCCATTCTTTTCCTCTTGCCTCTGTGTTATCACTAGTCATCAGCACTCACACTTCATGAGATAGGTTATCCACAAGTTCTACTTCTCTTCATATTGGCCTATGATGAGTCCTCAAACTGATGTTAGAATTTAACAGATCTGAGTCTGCATCATTTGTCACTGACAAACCGCTATTCCAGATGTCCACAGGCAGTGACATCGCATTCTGGGAGAGCCTGAAGGACAAAGTCCTTCACTCTCGCTCTGTTGGCCTTCCGGCTTGTCTTGCCTTCTCTGGCGACGTTATCAGAAGCCCTGCACCGCTCCTTTCATGCTGTCTCTTTCTCGTCTTTATGCCCATATGCTTCTTGGCGTTCTCACAAGCTCGAAACTTTAAGGAGGATCATATCCCGACCAGGATTGCTCTTCAAGCCCTCGTTACCATCGTAGTACCAACGTGTTCACTCTGGCCGAGCCGTTACATCAAACTTGCGGGTTCGATGCGTTCACACATCAGCATACCCTTTGAAGTGATCATCAAGGATACGATTGACGGCGTCATAGAGTTTCGCAACCCGAGCGATGACTTGGCGGATCTCATAAGCCATGGTGCGACGGTGAACGGCCATACCATATGCATGAGTCTCGGATGGAAGTGGTGGGTCAGGTGTTTCAAGTGGTGGATGCTTACCGTGGTTCGTATTACCCATAATCCATACAACATCTGAGTCACACAGCAGGTACCGACCGCAAAGTCCAAGTCAGGTACGTATATGCGGTAGTTCAGTCCAATCGAGTGTATATCCATCACATCTACTAGACTGTCCACCATCACCTTCGCCGCTGTCGGATTGGCTATACCACCATATTCCCACTGCCGACTCGAGTCATCTACCTCCAAGTCCATTTGCTCCAACTTCGTCTACTTTGTACCCTCTGCTCTGTCTCGACTGCCTTCCCCATGGCCTGATTCCAACCTTAAACGCGGGGTGCACGGTAACACTGGAATTTACGGCCTTTTCTTCGTCCCTTCGAACACTAAGCACGGCGCAAATCTTCTCCGCTATTCCGTTCATGATCCCCGAACGTCCACATCACCCGGGCCGACCGCGCCACCTCGTCTCCGTCCTCGAACAACTTAATACATCATACGGTCCCAACGTGACTATCGACTCCCTTTCAAACATTTCGGTCGACTACGAACATGCACTTCGTCACGTGTACAAGTCGCTTTCTGGGGAACAGACGGTCCGCGAGACGTGGGTGAGGATTTTGGATATCAAAGCATGGCGTCGGGAGATGTTCCTAGTTGCCCTCGAGGCTGCACTTGTGCGTCGGGGATGGATCGAAAGATGGGCTGTTCAAGTTACTACTCGATGAGAAACCAGCCGCCCTTTATTTTTCATACCAACTGTTTCATACTCGTCGCACCTGCCACCACTCGAACAACGGACTTTACAAGCACGGTTCCAGGGACTTTGTCTTTATTGGCACGCATTGTAGCAATTCAAACGATTGTTATGTCGCAATAGCAGTGTTCTGCTGCGTGGTCGGCCACAGATCCCAAGGTCCCTGCTTCTTTTGAAAGCGCTCAAAGAAAGCTTGAAAGTGTCACCTCCCATACATGCGGTGCGAACGTAACAAGGTAGGCCAAGTACATGAAAGCCACAACACAAGTATAGTTGCCTCTTGTATCCTGCCGTCCGGTATACAGTTCAAAACTTAAACCACATCCTGCAGGTCTGATATTGAGAGTGGCTGTCTCCCATGTGCTCGCCGACGGGGATTTGCAGGTGTCACAAGTGGCCGGACCCACATTCTCACATGGCCGTGTTTTGTTGCTGTTAGCATTGCACGAGGGAGGAATGTCAGGCAGCCTAGCATGTCAGCCTCGATGTGTTTCACCTGAGTGGAGTGCACGTTCGGTGGGTAACGGAAAGTAAGGGAATAGCTAATAGCATACCAGGACTGGTTGAACTGCGGACACCTCATTTCTAGATGGTGCAGGATGATATCTAGGTGTTGAAAGTTGAGTGGTTGAGCCAGCCCCACGACGATATGCCGCAGCCAATGAGACACTGGATGCCATGGAAACACGCGGATGATGGCCATGTTGAAGTTTCGGTCTGTGTAACGCACCACTGGAAAAGTCCCACTGCAACGAGGTTGGCATCACTGCCGCGTCAGTGCTTATTAAACATGAACAGACAGACCAGTATCAGTTTGTTGTCCTCTCCAACGCTGCCAAACCGATATGTCCGTCCGTCACATTTTGGTGCGTCAAATGCTACGGCAGACACAAAGGATGAGTGTCCTTGACACCTAGCGACCACACGCTGTTCCCACGGGGAAAATATCGTCAAAAGATCATCTTGTCCACCTGTCTGTGTGATGATTGCAATGTAAGAGCAACAGTCGTGACGCAGAGGAATACTATACCAGGATGAGCCGACCGTCGGGTGACCACGCGACCGAAGTCAATGCGCCAAAGTATGACGCATAACAATCAACCAGTCTGAGACGTTTTCAGGACTGACGAACACGCAGGGTGTACCACTCACTGTTCAGCAAATGCGTCGATAACTCTTAGACAGCCATCCTCGGAGATAGCGGCGACATGCTTGACGTCGGGAGAGAATGCAAAATCTATATATGATCGGTTCGAACGCAGTTGCAAGCTCTGGGATGAATCACGCACCGACAACAGCACGTGTGCTCAGCCTCCAATGACTGACGGGGTTCTTGGCGACCCCCCTATCTGCTCGTATGCCCCCATTTGCGTTCGCTTCGGGATGCCATGGTGGCACAGTGACGTGCATAGTCGTTAATGGGTCCCATTCCGCTGCTGGTTGTGACTGATTCTGGGACAGGTGAGGACTGGGATGTGAGAACGATGGGGTTGATGCTTGAGTGGTAGGGACTGGGACGGTGAATACCCCATCATCTCGTTCCTTGTCATAAACAATTATCGTTCCATCTGCATGGGAAACGAGGAAGAGGGTGGACGATGCGGGAACCCAACGCACTGCGGTACAAGGGGAGGAGGAAATGGAGCCCTCGAAAACCAAATTGAGCGACGAAATTCGTAGGCCAGCCGACAATCACACCTGTTTGTTAAGACGACCATATCGACTCGCGATGGGATCTGTGAGACGGGCCAGACAGGCCCTTAGTAAACACCTCCAGAGGATGGCAGACCACGACACACCGAACCAGACGAGATCGCCAGTATGAAACCCAATGACAACATCGAGTCTCTCGGGCGAAGCGGTAAGGGTGTTCACGTCGTGACAAGTCGGAAATGCAGAAAAACTTATTCTCGTAAGTGGCTCCTGTTACTTGATGATTAGCAGCGAGGCCGAGTTTACGAGGCGTGCACACCTTTGCTTTGGTACCAACTTCATACCAGAGAAAGGTCTTACCACAGTTGTAGAACAGGAACGTCACCTCTCCCTGTTTGCTGGCCAGAATCTTGTTTAATCCCTCGGCACTCTGCATGCGTGTTATGAAAGTAGACGAAGTTGTGCGCATGTTATGCTTGGGTTTGGAAGAACTGGACTTTTTTTTCCCCGCGACGGATGGGTGGGCAAAGAGCATTTGGTGAGGCTCTTGGGACACGAGTTGGTCTTGTGCAGTCGTCGTTTGGGACGATGTTGCATCTGGAGGAATGGGGTTGTCGTCTGGAGTGTCGCTGGACGACAGACTGCGATTGTCCTGCAACGGTCTGAGTTCCTTGTCCCTGTCCTTTTCTCTCTCCCGCTCTTTGTCTCTGCGCAAATCCTTGTTGAGGTTTGCGCCGAGCAACTGCGCCAGACCTGGCGAGGGCGCATGCTTCGTGTGGTTGAAGTGGACGGTGACGGTCGAGAGCCGAGTGGGGTGTAGCTGTGACGGTGCTGGTACAATGGGTGGCTTGTGTTCTTCCGTGACGGAGTACACGCCTTCCGGGGCAACGAATGCGCTGTCGCTCTCCATCGTTGTCGTGGGTTGCTTCAGTATTAATACGTATCAGCTGTCGGCTACTAATAATGATCAGGTGGGGACCAGGCTCGGATCTTGCAGAGTACCGGCCAATGCAACTTGTCCATCGACCATGTCCATCACCAAGCTCCGTCCTCTCACTCGTCTGTCTACGGTCGTACGTCTCAGTACATTCTTGTTTGGCGCTGCGTCTGACATCGCACAGACGCGGCGGTCCCGACGATGGCACTCGACCAGCACCGTCGACCCCCCACCAGCAGGCGGACATCTCACCTCCGTAGCATCCTCGCAGCTCCTCCGCTTCACTCGAGAAACTGCCCTCCGTACACCAGGGTTGGCATGGGCCGACGAAGACGGTTCTGCCCTCGTGCGATCTATGGTGGGAGGCCGCGAGACAAGGAAGATGAACGTCTACCAAGCCGTCAGGGATGCACTCAGGTACGACGGGAAAGCTTGACAGTCTCCAGTATTGACAACTAAGCAGCATTTCACTCGCAAAGGACGATACCGCCGTCGTCTTCGGAGAGGACGTTGCGTTTGGTGGTGTATTCCGCTGCACCATGGTATGTTTCGTACTTCTTCTACGGGTTGCCCAGCCCTTATGCATCCTCGGAAGGGTCTCGCCGAAGAATTCGGTCGTGAACGCGTCTTTAATACCCCGTTGACGGAGCAAGGCATCGCTGGTTTCGGTGTCGGAATTGCGTCCATGGGACACACTGCCATCGCAGAGATACAATTTGCGGATTATATTTTTCCTGCTTTTGACCAGGTACGCTCTAATCGATACATACACAGTCGCCCTCACTTCTCAGCATTGTTGCAGATCGTGAATGAGGCTGCCAAGTATAGGTACCGCGCTGGTGGACAATTCTCGATCGGTGGGTTAACAATCCGTACGCCAACAATGGCCGTCGGACATGGAGGTTTATACCATTCGCAAAGTCCGGAAGGTTTCTTCATTGGTGCTTCGGGACTCAAGGTTTACATTCGGTTTTCTCCTGTATGTCCAAGCTGACGGATGGTCGTGTCGATCACAGATTGTGATCCCAAGGTCTCCAATTCAATGCAAGGGGTTACTCTTGGCATCGATTCGTGACCCTAATCCTGTTCTCTTTATGGAACCCAAGATTCTATATCGTTCTGCAGGTATTTCCGTACGGTTCTGTGATTCCTGTTCTATTATATTCACATCGTAGCTGCAAGTCGAGCAAGTTCCAATCGATGATTATGCGCTTCCTCTCTCTCGTGCCGAGATTCTTACCCCAGGGTCTGATCTAACCCTTCTCTCCTGGGGCACACCAATCTACCACTGCGAAACTGCCCTCCATATGCTGCATTCTCCGCCAACATCCTTAGAACACCTTATTCCTGCCTCAGTACGCAGTGCCAAGATAGAACTCATAGACCTGCGCACCATACTACCCTGGGATGTGGAAACTGTCGTGGACAGCGTCAAAAAGACCCGGAGGCTGGTTGTTGTTCATGAAGCGGGATACACAGGCGGTGTTGGAGGCGAAATTGCGGCGGAAGTACAGAAACGGGCGTTTTTGCGGTTGGAGGCACCTGTGAGGCGAGTGACTGGTTGGGAGTAAGCATTTTTTTTCTCCTTTCGCTGCAAATGTTCCAAGGCTCATGGTGACAGTGTACCCGCCGCGTTGCAGTTCGAGAAATTCAACATGCCGGATGCAATCAGGATTCTGGATGGTATCATTGAGACTCTCAATTACTGAACACCATTCAGACCACTCACCTCTGTCTTGACTGGGGCATTCACAACCGACACCCGCAGTATGGGTGACGGTTCAATACCATACCTTGGGATTGCAATGGCAATAGTAAATTGATGTACACGACGGCGCAAATGCATAATCATTGTCAATGATGATGGTGTGATCGTCCTAGATGTCTGACGGCTCCTCCTCAAATTCTTCTGTCATACCTCGTCCGAGTTCTGTTCCTCGTCCATGTCCTCAAATCCAGCATCCAAGTCTGGTCCAGAATCCTCGTTCTCTTCGCGGGGTGGGGTTGTGCCTTCATCCGTGCGGCCACTGGACGAGCCCTCTGAATCCTCTTCTGCCTGCACGTAAACGCGAACCAAATCGAACGTCAATCAAAAGAAAGTGGACAGGGTATGACATATACGCGTACGTCGTTCTTTTCTTCGAGCTGTGTAGTGTGTCGGCCTATCGGAATATACCATACAAAGCCACGATTCCGGACGTGTAGATTCTGATATCAAGTGCTGTGAGCGATGCAGTGGATGACGCGGATGTACACGCACGCAGTCCTCCAGGTCGTTCTCTTCGTCTGACAAGTCATCTGCTTCGCGTTGTAGATCCCTGACGTGGTTTATGCGCCCTTGATGTCTGTCAACTTTGGGCAGAGGTGTTGGACCTATATGGGGTGGCTTGGGAATGACAAGGGGGACAACGGGGGGACGCGGTATGAGTGTCGGCGAGGCAATGGACATGGGTGTCGTTGAGCCAGGACCAAAGTGCACTGGCAGTTGATGTGACAGAGCGGCCCTCTGAGGAGACACACAACCAAGCTCAGGATCATACTGCTTCGACTATGCTACGCCAAGCTATTACAATTGAATTGCACGATCAAGTAGAAACGACCAAAGAGCGCCCGAGTGCTTAAAATCGTGGTGCACTATGCTCACCAACCAACGCGTCTCTCGCACCTTGTCGAGCAGTGCTCTCTGGAAGGACTCAGGGGGGTAGAAAGATGCCCACTCAGCCCATATCGAGAAGGCTTCGTCCTGCAACGCAAAGATTGTACTTGATAAAGTTGAATACTAGTCGCAGCAAGGACTTCGCACCTTCCAGGTAAGGAATGATTCTCGTTCAATGATCGTCGTCTGCACTACCTCTTTACCGGGAAATACTCCCCAAGTCACCACGTTCCTCCCATCTTCAGGAACATTAGTCCTACATTCACCCTAAAGATATTACAATCAAGCCATTAATTCCAACAGAGCCACAACACACCTGACGATTTGCTGCAAAAAAATGGATCCAACCATTCCCTTCCCTCTCAATTCTTTGCTCAATTTGATGCACAGCATCCTCTTCCGCAAAAAACTCAACAAACCCTTTCTGGGAGACATAGCCATCTCTTGGACCCCACCCAAAGATGTCGTCAGTAGAGCTAACATTATCAATTGCAGGCTGAGAGCAGACGGTCCATAGTCCCTGGCTGGTGAGTTTTTTCAAGGGTACGAGGATTGTTCCGGATTCGGGAGAGAGTGGCGAAGCAGAGAACGGTGTGGAGGAGATATTAGAGTCAAGATAATCCAGAAAAAGTTTAGTCAGGTCCTCGGTGCTGCGCGGATTTCCCCAGTGGGTTTGCACCGCATGGACCTAGGAAAATGTCTGAGCGGAAGTGGATAGACGATGACCGAGAAGGTCGTACGTTGATTCCCAGACCACCCCACTGATCTTGCGCACCGAACGCTGGGCTCTTGTAGTCACCAAACCGACCATTTGGAAACTCGTCCCAGGTTGCCGCATTGTTAAGTTCTCCGCGTCCAGGAGGTTCGGCCTCTAGTGTCGGTTTGCTTGTTAACGCGTTTGCAGCAGTTGAGGTCGCAAGGCTCGGAGTAACTACTAAATCTGAGCTAGGAATTGCAAGGTAAATGGATGGCGGAGGTGAATCCTTATTTCGGGGTTCCTAATCAGGGAATGGCTCTGGGAGAATAAAAAAACCTTACCGCAATAAGTTTGTTCTTGGTGATTGGACTACCACCAGCCCATCCAAGATTCTCAAGGACAAGCTGAACACTCTTTTCAAGATTGAGAGTGCAGAAATGAATACCAGAAACGAGGCCTGATTCGGTGATCCTTCGTATAATGTCAACGGCAAGACGAACGCCGTAATCTTTGACAAGTTGGTCGTCATGCTATCATGGCCCCTGAATTAATGCCCCGGTGCATTGGACTGAATGACCCACCCGGATTGCGTCTAAGTCGGTCATGATACTGGGCGGAACCTGCGCGCCACATAGTTTGATAACTCTGAGGAAGGATGCGTATGTCTGTATAGGCATGACGCCCGGTATGATGGGCACCATTATGCCTGTATCTTATGAGGAAGAACCTCGAGAGTCCGGAATGACCACCAACCTCTACTTCGAACTTTTGCAGCCCATTCGATGAAACGGCCCGAGTCGTAGAATAATTGTGTTACAATAAACTCCGCCCCAGCATCCACTTTCTCCGTGAGGATGTCGATGGCATCGTCTTCATTGGTATCATTTTCTGGGTACCCTTCAGGGTAAGCTATAAAAGTGACGAACTAGCATCATTTTCCAACAGAAGGTAACGTTAATTACCCGCAACACCTATGCAAAAGTGAGACGAATATTCCTCAGAAGAACGTATATATTTGACAAGGTCCAGTCCAGATGTGAATCGTGAATCAACCGGCGCCCAATGCTCCTGTCCGCGCGGAGGATCTGCGTAACATCGATAGACCATGGTTACATTAGATATCTAGGTCAAATTGGGGATAACTGACCACCGCGGAGTGCTAGAATGTTTTGTATACCCCGTGTTTTCGCTTCCTGCAGACTTGGTCAGGTAAGGGAGGGGACTAAACTAATGACTCACGCGTAGAGCGTCATCAACCATACTGGGAAGCATGTTTGTGCACGTTAAATGCAGAATGGTGTCAATACCATACTCGCACTGCGTGAGTCCGGCAAGATCGAGACTTCTGTCTCTGGTGGAGCCACCGGCACCCCACGTTACGCTGATCGCGATGGGATGAAGTACAGAGAGGCGCGAAATACGCGAGATGAGATTGTCGAAACCCTGTCTTCTTCTTAACAAGAAAGTCATAAGCTCACACGTGCGACCGACCTGGTCTGTGCGAGGAGGAAAGAACTCGAATGTATAGAACGGCTGGGTAGGGGCGTGCGCCACGATCTTGTCCGACAGTTTCATTGTCAAGTTGTGCCAGCTGTACTGGTTGATTGCGTGATCATCATTCCAGGATGCTTCCAAACAAGGGCAAACTACACCGCAACTCATATCGACTTGGACCGTCATAGCAGAGAAGAGCAGCCACCCAGGAAATTTGCGACACGGTACGTCAAGACACACAAAATGGACGCGTTATCGACACCAGCAACCGCCGACTTCTCCTCGACTCCGCCAAAGCGCACCAAGATCGTGTTACTTGGTGATCAGAGTGTTGGTAAGACCAGTCTGATCACGAGGTCAGTCCAGGACGCGAAGACTATTCCTCGAGCACCTGTACTCATCTGTTGTCCTTCCAGATTCATGTACGATACGTTCGACAACACCTATCAGGCTACAATTGGCATAGACTTCTTGAGCAAAACCATGTATCTCGAGGACCGAACTGTTCGGTTACAACTGTGGGACACTGCTGGACAGGTGAGCTGGGACTCGACTCTTTGAAATGCACTCATGCAGAATGGTTCACGTGCGACAGGAACGATTCCGTTCGCTAATTCCATCCTATATCCGTGATTCCTCTGTAGCAATAGTTGTATACGACATTACCAGTGAGTACCTTGGACTCCATTTCAGCTCCCACGCCTTACCTCTACGGGTACAGACCGGCAATCTTATTTGTCCACTTCAAAATGGATTGACGACGTGCGATCAGAGCGTGGAAACGACGTCATCATCGTGCTGGTCGGCAATAAGGCTGACCTTTCAGAGAAACGGTCCGTCCTTGCATTCTGTCCCCGTGTCGTGTTACGCATGTCTCACCCCGCGTCTCATGCTAGTCAAGTCACGGTTGAGGAAGCAACTCAGAAGGCAACGCAAATGAACATCATGTTCATGGAGACCTCAGCTAAAGCTGGTCATAACGTCAAGTCGCTGTTCAAGAAAATAGCCATATCGCTGCCTGGCATGGATAACAACGTGCAAGCAGATGCACAGAACGCCAGTATGTATTTTGTTGAATGTTATGCCGAGCAGAGCTGGATAGAGGCTCGCCAGAAATCGACGTGACAACTACTCAAACACCTACTGTTCCCGAAGCTTCACAGTGTAATTGTTGAGGTCACTATCTGCCTTGTGACGTTATATACCGGGATTTTTGTTTCGGACATACCAATCGTTTGCTACGATCCACCGACCGGGTCTCCCAAATGCTATTATTTGCCCTAATCCGTCCGCTAACCACAGTTCATAGTGTTACCTGCACCTCTTGGGTTAGCTTCTTTGTACTGGGCCCACTGTTCATCCTTGAGGCGTTTTTCTTCTGCCTCCAATTCTCCCAACACCGTCCCATCCATTTCCGAATTTATGGTGAGCTGTTCGGACGATGAAGGTTCGACTCCGGAGTGGGACCTAGTCAGATGGGTCAATCAAGTAAAAGTATTCTCAGAGTGCAGCTTACCCTCCGGCGGGAAGGATACCCCCACGCTGTCGCTCTATTTCCAAGTATTCATCGATCGTCATGGTCGGTAAACGGTGGCCAGGCCCAAAAACCTGTTTCTGCATGCGAGTTCGATCGGGGACACTCGCAGGCAAAATAGTAAAGGGCTGCAGTGGCTGCAGCAATGATCAGAAGAATTTATAGCTACACAAGTTGGCGCCCACTTTGCCGCGAGGGTCTAACAGGGGTCCTTCGTTGGAAAGTCCGGGAGTTGCATCGATTTTCCACGCGTCCTCCTGGTCCTTCGTCTTACTTTGTCGTTCGTCCGCCAGTGGCTTCGGCGGTGGGGGTGGATATGGAGCACTGCGCAGTAACTGGACTTCTTGATCTACACCTTCAATTTGTGCACAAGCTTGGGCATAGAAGAGTCTGAGAAGTAGCAATGTTGCTTCTCTGAGGATGTTCTCGTTTTCAAGATTCTCAGCATCGTGTTCCGAAGGAGGAAGTAAGGATGCAACGAAGTCGAAGTCGCCGAACGAGCGGTCCATAGCCGACTGTCGCCGACGTCTCCTAATTACTTCTATACGAGTTCGGAGGTCCTTCTCGACTTTGTACTGTTTGATTTTGACTTGTCTGCGCGTCGCCGCGTCTCTGATAGAAGACGGTTGTTGACCATACAAGACACGCTCGGTCTCTGGTACGATGTCGTAAGTTTCGAGGCGGGAGGTATATATGCGCAGAAAATGCTAGTGGGAATTGGCAGCGTGCTTGTAATTTGGTAGTTTACGGACCCACCTCAACCTGTACAAGGTTGCTCATGCGATCATCCCTGTCAGTGGTTCGGACGCGATTCTGCACCTCTGCATGTATGAATGGGAGGGAGAAATAGACGAGATCCAGCGTGGAAATGTCGTCGAGTACTTCGTTTGAGCTGAAGAGCGACAGACTGGCGGCTCGGGAGGACAGCTGAATGAGATCAGACAGCGTGTCTCGGATGAGTTCCTGTTGGTGGTCGTATCAGCCAAATGCGAACGTTGGCGAGCTTGACGCATGCCTGAGTTTCATCGTCAATGGTGGGCAAGTTGGAAGCTCTGGCAGCCTTGTCCAGGGCTCTCGCGTAGAGCGCAGAGAGTGACAACGACATGGTATGTGTGTGGTCAGGGGTGCCACTGGGATGTATATGTATGTACCGGAGTATTCGGGGGACACTGCATACGATGGATCACTTCTCGCACAAACGGAACCTCGACGAGCTCCTCCTCTGCAAGGACGACGATTCTGGATACATCGAGGGCAAGGTCTTCATGATATGGCCCCCCAGAAACAGGATACACCGCATCAACCTCGAGGTCGCACAGGGCTCCGCTCTCCGCCGCTTCGAGGTGGAGGTTCCCCACAAGGATGGGATCACATTTCGACCACACGAACGCGTCTCTCTCGCTCTCAAGGGAATGAGGATCGATCAGCGCAAGGAATCCAGCGCACCGCATTATTTTCCGATCATCCTCCGGTTTCCAGATGGTGTGATCTTCAAGTATCTCAGCGGTGCTAATGCAGGCAAGGTCGTCGACACATGGGAGGGTACGCGTATCCGCAGAGTGGTTGGTAACCGCTGATGTCTGATTTGGAGCGCATAGGGAACATGGACGAATGGTACAACTCGGGCGTGGTTCACACAGTCTCAGATACAGTCACGGTTGACGCGTCCGAGATACATGGCGGTCCCATCCCGACAAGAATCGTGCCGGCCCCTCCATGGACAGACCTCACCAGTTGTCATGATCAAGCTATCAAACCTCTTCCATCATCGACCACAACCTCCGACGGCATGGCTGTTGTTCGGTCCATGCAACCGGCCCAGCAGCCTAGCAATAAAAGATCTGCTCGCTCTTCGAAGTCGAAAACACGAAAGAGGCGAAGATTGCAAAAGGAGAAAGAATCAGCGTTTCCTGGCCCACCAGAAAATGACGTAGATGGACCACGTCCAGCTGTTCTCGCTGTATCGCCCCACGAACAGCCTCAACCTTCGATTCGCTATTCCTTGCCTAACATAGCTGATAGCCACCAAAAGCTCCCTCAGCCTAGCGGGCACAGCAACGGTGAAGCCTCTACTCGAGAAGACAACGGGATCGACCTCTCGCGCGAAAACAAAGATAACGATGTGACGGCGATCTCTCGAACAGCCGGCGTCCCTGCCCTCCTGCTAAAGGCAGGCATTCGTACACAAAGAGTTTGTCACTTGATAACTTTTAGCTGCTGAGTGTTAATCTCGTTTCTAGGGCGATGAGTTCACTGCACTCAACGACCTTCAGGCGGGTCATTCCATGGTTAATATTATCGGGGTTGTGATATTCGTGAACCAGGTGAAAAAGACGAAGACAAACGGTGAGTTAATAGTACGTTATAGAAAGCTGGCGAGAATCATACCGTTTTTTTTAATAGAATGGAGCCGTTCGTTTACCCTCGTGGATCCCTCGACGGTCGATTCATCACGACAAACGATCACAGTGAATTGTTTTCAAAAAAAAAATATACAGTGGCTGCCGCAGGTGCAGAAGGATGATATTGTTATTCTACGCAAGCTCAAGGTCCGGCAACCGTCATCTAAGTGGTTTTCACTGATCGTAACCTTACTCCGTAGGTTGTCGAGTTCAACGGCGTCGCGACAGTTACGGGCTATAGTGACAAGCTACGTTGGGCTGTTTACGACGCACTCGAACACAGTATCCGACCTCCTGACAAAGGTAGCGCTCCTGACAAAGAAGTAATTGACGATGGAATGGGCTACGAGTTCTCTCCGTATTGGGACCCCGAGGATAGCAATGAACTCGAATATTGTCAGCAAATTGGTGAATGGTGGAAGGCCAGGCGGGAACTTAGAGGACAGGATGTGTCTATAGTGCAGTGCGCAGGAGCTCGCAAGCAACATTTGCTGATATCTGAAGCCTCACCCGATCTCCCTCCGAAGGGTTTTTTTGATTGTACTGTTGAGGTGAGCGGATACCATCCCAGTTTAGTCAATTCTCAATATTTCGATGCAAGGTGCTGCAAAAATTCAATAACCATGGCCCCGCGACTACTGTTTATGTTACAGACTACACGGTCAACGCTCTGGTTTACCCTGTACAAGCCACCTGGTGTCCGCCTGAGTTATCTGGTCGTGTTTTGCAGTGTGCTATGTGGGATAATGCAAAGAACCTTGCACAGATGATGAATCCTGGCGAGTACTGGTACTTCCACAACATTCGGGCGAGGTGGAATCCTAGCCATTACATGGAGGGTACGATGCAGCTCGCGGAAAAGGTTACCCAGCTGGATGAGACGAACCTCGAACAGCAGCCTCATCTCAGAGCCCTTCTAGCGTCAGTGCCATACTGCAGATGCTGGAACCGACTGACGCCCTCTTCAGGAGAAAGAATGAGCTCGGGTTGAATAAATCCTGTCTTGTCTCAGGATCGGCATCATCACATATTTTCCCGGAAATGCTCCTTCAAGATGTAGAAGGGAGCACAAGCTTCCTGACTTGCATTGTCGAGGTATTCCGTTTGCTCGGCAGTTACGTGCATCCTGACCCTGTTCCTGGTAGCTACTCCACAACGACCTCAACTCGCGAGACGGTCATTTTATATACGTCACCGATTATACGTATAATCCTGACCTGCCAACCACCGTCTCAACAGCGGAATGGGCGCATAATCTTCAACACCGCGTGTTGAAGATAAAGTTGGACGACGCGCAAGCCAAGATTTCATCGGACTTCCGGCCCGGTTCCATGTTCGTCATCCACAACCTGCGTATCAAATATTCGAGTGCATCCAGTGGCATGCATGGGTGTTTGGGTGGGGAGAGCACGCTTATCCATTCTTTACATGATTCGTCAAGCCACCATGCCCAGACGTTGCAGAGGTCGGTACATTCCTCATAGTTCACGTGGCTTTTCTGAGACATACATGTAGACACAAGGAAAAGTGGAATAGGGAAAACATGCTAGATCGTTTAGCGCCGTTGCAAAATGGAGCGCATGGAGAGCTCCACGAGCAGCCCAGACGATCTTCGACCCCTTTCGACAACACCACGATAGAAGAAGTACGGGCGAAACCGTCTCCGGGTGTGTTCAAAGTGGTGGCTCGCGCTATGGATTTTTTCCCCTTCTCTCTCGAGGATGCCTCTGTCTTGCGATGCACTAAGTGTGAATTAAGGTGAATTGCGTGTTTTCGTGGACCTGCAGATGTTCATTGCATTCCTAGCCCCCCTCCTTCTTTCAAACAGTGTCCTCGCTGTGATGACATGTTGGAGACACATTGCAAATGGTTTTACCGCCTGTTCATTCAACTTCGAGACGAGAAGGACGGCGAACTTATCGTGTCTCTATCGGGGAAAGAGGTACGTGTCTTCTTCGGTTAGTGGAAACTCAACTTAAAGACGCGTTGCGTATCAGTGCGCGTTATTGCAGGATGTTGCCCCAACCGACTTTCGTTGTGATGAGGCAGTATTCCGCAGGTTCCTCACGAAGCTCGACCCTATTTTGGGTAACTTGAGAGACACTCATGTAGCTTGGTCAAGAAACGAACCCAAGGTCATCGAGTCGCCATTGATGATATTCACCATTGAAAGCTGGGATGTTGGTGATGAGAGAGGATATGGTCTCATTAATTGTGAGGGTACAATGGACCAAAGTATGACTATGACGAGTCTATGAGAGAATCCAATTGAGTCTATAGTACGATCAGTATTATGTAGTAATCGAGGAAGCGGTTCGGAATGGCGAACACGAGTACCAAAGTGTCATGGAACATGTTCAAGGACTATTTATTTTGCCTCCACTTTGCTATGAGCAAATCCCTGGTTTGATTGCGTTCAGTTTGGACGACTTGCAGCTGCGCTCGGAAACACTGGGCCTTGGCCTTTTCTTCGGCCATTTGAACACGTAGTGCAGATATCTCCTCTCCTTTGTGGATATTATCCGCGATGAGGCGCTGACGCTGTATCTCGAAGCGCGCTGCTTGTGAAGATACTGTACTCAAACTGCGATCGTAGGCGGACATTATGGGCTTGAAAAACTCCACTAGTGGGTGTGCGAGCATATCCACAGTGTTTGTGGCGGCGGGAAGGTCAACTTTGAAGCGATTCGGAGTGAATAACGGGTATTGTCGAGAACCTTTCACTTACGAGTGGGTTCCACAGTCATTAAATCCGTTGATTCTGGTGGTGGTGGTGGTGGTGGTGGTGGTGAGCGGGCAGGGCTTGATCGATTCGATGACCTTGCCACCTCCATGTCTCTGTCCTTATCTTGAGCACCACGCGAGGGTATCCCTTCGCGTTGAGCACTTGCACGTGCGCGTTTCGCGGGTTCTTTCTCATCACTTGACTTGGAGCTTGGCGGCGTTTTTCGCTTCTTTGCGAGCTGACCTAGATCAAGGGTTAGCGAATTAAACGGAAAATCTTTTCCACAGATACCCTTGGCTTTGATCTGCACCCATAGCCAACGTGTATGCACGAAACAATACGCCATATGTGAGAGCGGCACCCCCTCCCTTGTCCTTGTCGGTTGAGTGTCTGGAATACGTATCCTTGGCTTCGAGTAGGTATGACGGGATCCAACACGAGCATTCATCGTCAGGGTGTAGGGCACAATGGGGAATTCCAAGGACGAATTGCTTTGTTTTATCATTCCACAGGATCTTCGGGTACGAGTTCGTGTAGTCCACCATGACGACGTCTGAGTTCACGGCCAACGGAAAGATATGAAGAATTGCACGACGAAATTGGACGAACCCTGCAAAGCCGCTCCCGACCCCACGTCGATGGAGGAAAATATCTTGGGCATACTCCTTGATAGGAACAAAAGCCCCCGATGGTACAATTACCTGGTCCATGACCTTGTCAGGTACAGGCTGACCAAACATATTGAACTCGTCGATTAATCGTAAATCCTCTAATGCCGATTCTGGATACGGGTATATTTGCTTAGCTTGTGGGCCGTCAGGATGCGTCCGCTTCCAAGCGGCGCAAAATGCAGAGCGGTATGCGGCATCGTGTCCATGCTTTGGGGTAAATATTTGAAGACCCCTGATCGTGCCACCTTCGGGTCTTGCCATCATGTCGCACGCGAGTTCAACAGCGAGCTCCGGTATGTTGCAAAAGGCATACTGGATTGCCTCCTGGAGAAGATGCTGATAGCGCCGATAGAGAACATAATCTTTTTTTAAGTGCGAGGTCTCGCGACATATTTCCAGGGTTCCGTGATAGTTGATACCAATTTGGGTCAGACCTGTCTGCGCAGAAGGCATGAGCTGGCCGCGATAATAGAAGAATGGGACATCTCCAGGAGTTTTGAAGAACTGGAATAGAGCGTTGGGAATTCTCCACAGACAGGATGGTTTGAATAAACCGAAAGTGCCGCAGAATATAACCTCTGGAGTGATATCGCTCGGAAGACCGACGACAACAATGGAAACCTCGTCAGATTTTATAACCGGCTCTTCGCAGAATAGGCCTTGTCGCACGTCGCCCTCGCGTTTCACGGTTTCCTTGGGTCTAGACATGTTGTACATCATTCGTCGTCTCGACATGGAGGCCACCTCCATCGCAGCATCTTGCTCAGTTAACGCTATGGGAAATGAATGAAGAAATGTCTGTCAAACCCAAGGCTATCCTCACCTTTTTTCTCCCTTAAATCAGATGGGGCGAACGGAAATAATTCATCCAGTTTGACGACGATGGGCGGTGAACAGGTTGAACATGTTGCCTTTTCCCGGCTCACTTCGCCAACGGTGTGGCCAACCCTGAAGGAGACGCCAAGGGGGCTGCCAACGTCCGAGCACAACTCCTGCGGCACCTTTTCCATGAGCTCGTGGAAAAACTGAGTGGCAGTCATGAACCCTGTGCCATTTTGACCAGCCGCCCAAGGACTCTCGCGACTGGTAGACGCTCCAGGTGCTACGAACGTAGCAGCAGAGGCATCCAAATTCAAATGATTATTGAACAATGAAAGTGCGATGATCCTCGTGACCTCGTGGCGCCAAATGATGTTGCAAATGTCCAGATCCGAAGCGTGTGGAGTCTGCGTGAGAGTATCGTGCTCAATCTTGGCGGAGACAAGATACTCTGGTAACCACGCGGAATCCCTGAGTCGTGAGCCATGTGGGCCGGTGAGAAGGCCGGGATACAAGGAGGAAATTTTATCTTTGAGGTTTTGTCGCGCGGCGCGATCCGTAGAATCGTCCAGGCGCGTGTGGACCCAGTCTGACCATTCCAGGATCTCCATCAGTACCTGGCTGACCTGGTTCTGGACATACTCCCTGACGGCAAGGGACACGTCCATGGTCACGGTCCACGGCCCACTGGGAAAGAAAACGCGTCACAATGAAAGCACACGTGACTGAAAAGAAAGTGTGACACTGTGACGGTAATGTGACAGACGCGTTCTGACACGCGACACGAACTAGTAAGGACGACTGACAATGTCTTTGCCAGTCATCAAGATAAACGTCAGCTATGACGAGGAATTCGGTGCGTAGCTTATTACTCTTCGTTACCTCCAACTCATCCTTCGCAGATAAAATACGCAACTTCCTTTCAACATATGTCAGCCATGACAAGGACTTGGATCGGGATTTCGCCAATATTGCACTAAACGACGATGACGACGACAACGATGAGGATTACAATGGTTCCCGGACAAAGGGACTAAAGTATATGCAGCAGTTGGTATGCTTTTCTGATTCGAAAGCTCACTCCATTTTAACACCTAGCATTCAAAGCAACGAATAGCAAACCGCGAGCAGCAGATGCTAACCGTTGACCTCGAAGACATCCATCAGGCAAGAATTTGAACTCACAGTTATCCATCATATATCTGATCATTATCTCCCACTGAAGCATGAAAAAACCGTTTCCGAGCTGGTGACCCGTGTCCAGAGTAACACTAGGCGCTATGTCCAGCTATTCTGCGAGGCTGTCGACAAACTTATGCCAAGTCCAACCAAGGATATAAGTGAACACGACGAAGTTATTGATGTCATCCTCCATCAGCGACGTGAACGGAACGAGCAAACTGAAGGGGTTCAGGAAGGTTTCCCCGATCATCTCTTGCGGCGCTAGTGCGTGCCATCATTCCCGAATGGCGCACGTCGCACTAATGACCATTCTAGTAACCTCTACTTTCAGCCTCTGCGTTCAGACATTGCACTCGCAGTCCGTGATGTCAAGGGCACTCACCTTGGGCGGCTCATTACTGTTCGTGGAATCGTCACTCGTGTCTCAGAAGTGAAACCTCTTCTTCTCGTGAATGCCTACACGTGCGACGTTTGTGGATCAGAAACGTTCCAACAAATCTCGAGCAAGACGTTTTCCCCGATCACCGACTGTCAGAACGAGAATGAGTGCAAAAAGAACGGGGTTCGTGGGTCGCTTCACATGCAGACACGTGCTTGTCGCTTCAGTCCGTTCCAAGAGGTCAAGATCCAGGAAATGGTACGGCCTCTTTCTCTCGTCTTCCCCTTTTCTCAAACTGTTGTAGGCAGACCAAGTCCCAGTCGGTCACATCCCGAGATCAATGACAATTCATGTGAACGGCAACCTCGTTCGTACGATGAATCCTGGAGACGTGGTTCATCTCGGGGGCATTTTCCTTCCTATTCCATACACTGGATACCAAGCTATTCGAGCTGGGCTGCTCACCGATACCTACTTGGAAGTGCAACATATCCATCAACTAAAGAAGCAGTATAGCGAGATGGAAATTACACCACAGATACAGGTCCAAATCGCTGACATGCAACGCGACCCGGCGTTATATAACAAACTCGCCCAAAGCATCGCTCCAGAGATTTACGGTCACCAAGATGTAAAGAAGGCACTCCTCCTGTTGCTGGTAGGGGGAGTTACAAAAACCATGGGTGATGGTATGAAAATTCGTGGGGACATCAACATGTGTCTCATGGGTGATCCGGGTGTTGCCAAGTCGCAATTGCTCAAGTACATCTCAAAGGTTGCTCCACGGGGCGTGTACACCACAGGCAAGGGCTCCTCTGGTGTTGGTCTCACTGCCGCTGTTATGCGAGACCCCGTCACAGATGAAATGGTTCTTGGTAAGTGCCTTGGCTCATGAGAAGTACCTTACTTACAAGAATGAGTCCAGAGGGAGGTGCTCTTGTGTTGGCTGACAACGGTATCTGTTGCATCGATGAGTTCGACAAAATGGAAGAAGCAGACCGAACCGCCATCCACGAGGTAATGGAACAACAAACGATCTCCATCTCCAAAGCCGGTATCTCCACCACTCTCAATGCTCGAACATCAATCCTCGCCGCTGCGAATCCGCTCTACGGACGCTACAATCCAAAAGTATCTCCCGTTGAAAACATCAACTTGCCTGCAGCACTTCTGTCGCGTTTCGACCTCCTCTTCTTGATTCTCGACAAGCCGACGCGAGAAGACGACGAGCGGTTAGCTCAACATGTGACCCACGTCCACATGCACAACACTCACCCCAAACTTGACTACGATGTCATCGATCCATCTTTGATGAGGTCAGTGTTCATGATATCGATATCGTTCTATCACACATGTCGACGCTACTGAGTATGGAAATAGACATTACATTGCACAAGCACGTCAAAAGCGCCCTGTCGTTCCCCCTGTGGTCTCGAGCTACATTGTAGACTCTTACGTGCGTTTGCGCAAGCTGTCGAAAGACGAGGCAGCTCAGAAGAAATCACATACATATACATCAGCACGTACGTTACTCGGCGTGCTCCGCCTTGCACAAGCGCTTGCACGTTTGCGATTCGCAGACATTGTGGAACATGGAGACGTCGATGAGGCGCTTCGTCTGATGGAGTGCAGCAAGGAGAGTCTCGAAGATGACGAGGACAGGGAGTATGAACCTGACCGATCGGTCATCAGCCAGATCTTTCGACTCATTAAGAACATGGCTGGGGAGGGCGGCGGTAAACGAAGAAAGAGACAGCGTAGATTCGGCAAGGGTTCTGGAGGCGAGCGCGATATGGATGTCGACTCGAGCGAAGATGAGAACGACAACGAGTTGGCTCTCGTTGACGTGCGATCCAGGGTTCTGGGTGCTGGGTATACTGAGGCGCAACTCAATGATACCATCACCGAGGTGAGTTGGCTGGCGCTCCTGTCTCATGGCATATCATTTACCATCTTTGTCCATAGTACGAATCCATAGACGTCTGGGCACGCGTAGCAAATGGCTCGAAGCTGCGTTTCATCAACGTCTGACGAGAAGTCCTTTTGCCTTTGTACTGTGCTTTGTGTTATACACTGTCATTCATAGTCAAGATCTGAGATAAGTATCTATAACGAAATATGCAGAAATATGTCCATAAATACAGTGTTCCACTATGCCGAGGGTTCTTGAGAAGCGTGTTCCCAACTCGACCCACTGCCACTCCCCGGACTTGCTGGTCTCTCATGCGGCTGGGGATCGTCGCGATACCTCGAAGTTGGTTCTGCAGACGCAGGGTCATCATCGTTCAAAAATTCGGAATGAAAACTTAGCCCAGCCTCTTGGTGATCACTGAAGGATCGGCCGGGGTGGAGCATAGTTTGTTCATCCGCGTCTTCGTCTTCGTCTTCGGATACCTCTCCGAATGCGTCATACAACTCCTTTGCCCTCGGTCTCGGACGTTCCCCGCCTCTAGAAACAGAACTCATTGGAAGGTCGTCATCCACGAGGGATGAATATACGGCGCGTTGCTTTGTCCGTCTCCTCCAGAAAAAGACGCTAGCACCTACAGCAAATAGAATCACGGCACCAATGGCGACAAAGAACCACTTGGAGTTAGAGACGAGGTTAGACAGGCCGGAGAACCAGCCTTCGTCAGGAGTGGGGGACATGCTGGGGGTCGGGGAGGACACCGGGAAGGCAGGCCGGTCAGCCTCACCCTCCGCTATATCGTGGTCGCTCGGGAGGGCCGATGTGGGTTTGGGGTATGTTTTGGTAATAGAAGGTGTGGGATCTTCAACTGACTCTGGCTCTTCAGGTGATGGGAGGATCGCATCGTTCGTAGGGAGGACGTATGTCTTGGCTTGGCTCGGATCGATGATGGAACCCCAGAACATAAGTTGCCAACCATGGAATGTTCCGTTGTGCTTTATGTCTGACTGATCAGACACCCTGATAGTCCAGTCGCCGACTGGGTTCTCACCCCTTTGATTCAAGTGAATGATTGGACTTTGAGGGAAGAAGTAAACATACCAGTGCTTGACAGACATGAAACGCCAACCCGGGAATCCAGTGACAGCATGATCTTGCTTGCGCACTGCAGCCAAGACACTCTTAATGCCGTTTGGACTGATGAGTTCCACTTCCACATCCCCTCGCTTAGAATGGGAAATCCAGACGGTGATGGTCAAGTGCTCGAGCACTTCGAAGTTGTGCTCGAGGAGCATATCGTTTGTGAGAGTGAACGTGTTATTAACACCGCCTGGGACGATGGGTACACCGCCGGTCATATTGCCTTCTGGATCTAACAAGGAACCGTTATTGAGTTGGATCGCAGACGGATGGAACCAGGCTTGAGGTTTGACGAGTTCCCAGTTCCTTGCGGCCGTGACAAAAGCGTATCCGTTGAGTTGACCGTACCCGTATTTGTAGCTAAACGGCCTGCCGGAGGCTGTTTTTTCCCAGTCCGGGTCATCGGCATTGATTACTTGGGCCGTTTGAACGCAAAGATGCTGAATGTCACGCCAAGTCAGGTCGGGTCTAACGAGGCAGTGTTAGTCAGATAAGCGGACATGAGAAGAGACTGACCTAGCTTGAAGAGCGAGGGCAAAGACACCCGCTGCGTTTGGTGCGGCAGCGGAAGTGCCACCATGGTTGGATGAACAAGCGTTTTCGCCCACGTCGGTGGTAACCTGGAAAAGGGTGAGGGAGGGAGAAGTAAGGGAAAGGATATACGGACGATGCTCTTTCCGCTGCCTGAACTGTATGCGACCACCAAGTTGGCTGCACAGGGTTCTGAGTAATAAGGATGCAGGCCCTTGTAGTCTACGGCAGAGACTGTGACAGAGTAGATGCTGTTGGTATAGCCGTCGAAATTGCACTGATCGCCACTACCGGCACCATTGCCACTGGCGAATACGAAAATAGAACCTTTGCCATGTCTGCCGTTCTGCACACCGTTGAGAAAGGCTTTGTGAATGATGTAGTTTGGACCTTCCATGGACTTGCCGTCGTCTGGAGGGCCCCAACTGCAGGAATAAATGCTGACATCATGGAAGCCATAGTTGAGGGCTGCGGCTTCGTCAACGTCCGAGATTGGACCGGAGAGGATGCGCACGCCTGCTGCCTTTGCCTCGTAGGCGAGGCCGACACCGCAGACGTCGTTCTTGGCCGCTGCGATTTGGCCAGCGCAGCGTGTGCCGTGACGGTCGTCTGCAAGAACGGGTTTTGGAAGGGCAGTTTGGTCGTTGAAGTCGTAGGAATGTTCGGCGTCCTGAGAGAAATGAGGAGCACACGAGACGGTAAGGACGTGAAAACGTACAAAGTTGTCTGCAAGGTCCTTGCTTTCGTAATCGAGTCCGTCGTCGACGAGGGAGACGATGACGCCCTGGCCGGTGATGCCGATTTCCCATAGACCGGTGACGTTCATCATGTGCTGAGGGAATTCTTCGTTGACGATGTGCCATTGCTGGGTAAAGAGAGGGTCCACGAGGCCGAGACGGGCACCAATGGCGGCGGCAGTGTCGTCCGGACGGACGGGTGGCGGGGCGCGTTTTGTTCGCTGACGGGGAATCTGGCGGTCAAGCACGTTGATCGCGGCGTGGAGGCGGTGGGCGCGGTCATCGCGGGGCCGGATGGCGGCTTGCGTGCGGATGGCGTCGTAGCGGGAGAAGATGTGCGGGTGAGAGTGTTTCGGTGCGCGGAGGAGCCATGCGTTCGGGAGTTCGCCGACGTGGCCGACGAGTTCGAGGCCATGGCCGAGTTCGGCGATGCAGTCGGCAACGGAGGGCGCGGACGGACCGGGACTGTGGTCGAGCACGAAGTAGTCGAACGTCACATGATCACGTTTGACGGGGACGACGGCGAGAACGGGCCCGAGGAGGGCAAGGGCGGCGACGAGCAGGTGCATCAGCAAGAGGGTAATGGTCACGTGCGCATCAAACCCAACGCTTGACCGTTTTGGAAATGACCTCTGTTCAACAATGGCCGTTGCGAGGAAACGCACGCGTCGCTCGCTGTCCCCCGTCCCAGACAGCGACGACGGCCGTCCACCACGCCACCAACCACGCAGGCATTCGCCAGAACGTCCCGTATCCTACGTCCCTGCAGAGCACGAGTTTCAAGAAGGGCCAGACATCCAGATCATCGGCGAGACTGGCCCCCTCGATAATGAACGCGACAACGACGTGCCCGTCCGCGTCCTCACAAACTTTTCTATATACGACGACACCACTCTCCACCTCGTCCCTGTCGCAAGCCTTATCCACCTCTCCCCTGACCACGGTCGCTCGTTCTCTGCATCAGGCTGCGTCAAGGCTTGGATAGACAACGATGGCGATGACAATGACGAGGACGAGGACGAGGACGAGGAAGACAAGGACGAGGAGGATGCAGCACAAGCGCGTGAAAGCGACCACGATTCAGCCACCGAGGATGGCATACAACGCCTCAAGCTGACCCCCATCAAGAGGTTCTCCTTCCACGATCTCAAACAGAGCCACCGTTGTCTCGACAGGTGCTCATTTTCTTTCTCCCTTCATATCCCGCCTCACCCCCCATAGCAATATCTATATCCTCACCCAGTACGCGTGGTACATCCTCGATGTGCCCTCGCCGCTCTACAAGCCCTTCTACACCAGCTTTTGGCTCATGCACCGCGTTCTCCACCTAGTCGCCTCCTCCGCCATGTCTTATCCAAGGCTTAGCTACGATGATTTCATTCGTTCCCTTGATGTCTCTCCTGCCTCCGATGACGACGTCACAGTCTGTCTCAGAATCCTTGGCAGGAGCATCACAAAAGATGACGTCGAGTCAGAAGATGTCGTATGTATTTTCCACCACCCGCCCACTTCTACTCACCTCTCTTCCCAGAAATCATATATGCTGGTCATGCTCAACGACCTCCATGAGGATGGGGACATTAACATCCGCCGTACCCCTTTGTTCCGCTCCCTCTTCGGTCATCAGCTTTCATACGAATTTGAACCCGATACTAAGTCATCCGGTTCATCCCGCTCTCGCCCACAGTCACGTACGTCCCCGAGTAACCTCGAGCGTCAGGTCCTCGAACACCGCAACCAAACTGTCGTCACCCCGGTCGTGTCTCGCGTCACAAGATTGCTTTTCGAACAAAACATAAAAATCGCGAATATCCCTGCTCAGGACGACATGGACATGGACGCGCTGCTGCCCATCAACCCCTCTCTCGTCCACCTCGCAAACCCTGACTCTGTCAAATGGGGACCCCCAACAGATCATCCGGATTGTTATCAATCCGTTTGCGTCGACGGTGTTGTTTACTCTGTGCGTCTGTCAGTTCTCTCCCTTCCCCTCTTGCTCAGCTCTCCTCCAGATTGGCGATACCGTTATGGTTGAGCCTGGCATAGACGAGAACAAAACTCGCGCAAAGAATTACACTCATGAGCCTGCTCAGTCACTCAATTTACTTGCTAATTCTCGCTGGTAAGCAGCCACTCATAATCGATCACTTCGTCAACTCAGCACTCCCCAGGTTTTGTCGTATATGCTATCTTTTCGAGGATGAGGGTGGCCAAAAAATGTTCCATGGCCAGTGGCTCGCCCACAGCTCAAAGACACTTCTCCAGGAGCTCGGTCATTCTCAGGCTCTCTATCTAATGTTAACAGACTGTGAGGATATTCACATTGACGCGATATCGCAAAAATGCAATGTGCGTGAGCTGGACTCAGATGCCCCCGAACCAATTGATGGGAATGCATCGGATGAGAACGACTTCTTCACTGGGTACGTCATTCTGTACCTTCGTCTGCTCATTGTCTAACATCGATGTACCAGTTTGTTGTACAACAATGCGGACACTTCCTTCGTTTCGCTCTCTGAGGAACAAAGAATGCGTGCTTTGGCCCACTGTGATACCCATCAACAGTGTCTCTCCTGTGGCTTTCAAGCAATGAAATCGAGCATTGCTCATCCCCGTCCTCTCCCCGGCGGAGGATTCGCACAACACGAATTTACGTACCACCTCCACGATTTCGTTTACATCAAGCGTAAACGGCCACACTCTATATATAAAATTGGTCAGATCGTAAAGCTGAAGGCAATGAAGGTTCCGATCGAAGTGACAGTCCGACTATTCGGAAGGTTTGACGACGTGGTGAGGAGAGTGAAAGCAGAAAACAAGCCCCGTTCATTATCGTCTGATGACGTAGGTCTCTTTAGATGCCATAGATGCTCGCTAATCATCTGTGCAGCGCAGGCTTTTCAAAACAGATGAGCTGGAGGTTGCACACGACGAAGATCTGCAAGGCCAATGTTATGTAGTTCATAAATGCGACATGGATACAGTTGACGAGTGGGTAAAACATGATGACCATTACTATGTCAATCAGCAAGCCTGCTCGTTGAAACCCAAGTCTCTTGATGAGCTCCAAGATTGGCCATCAAACGAATTCAAATCCTGCAAAAAGTGTCATGAGGAAAGGGAGGAACTCTTGGAACGCCAGAATATACTCCTCCAAAGACATGGTCGTCTGCGTGGGTTGGAATTGTTCAGTGGTAAACTCTGCTTACACGGAAGTTTGACTGACATACTGACCTTGAATCGCAGGCGCTGGTGGCCTGGGAACCGGCTTTGATCTATCCGGCTTCGTGGAGACTCGATGGGCGGTTGAATTTTCACCCAGTGCAGCACGAACCTACAAGTGAGGTTGACTTTGCGTCTCGTTCCCAAGCACTCACGGATATTTCGTGCAGACGCAATCATCCAGAAACTATTGTTTACAATCAATGCACTAATCTATGTCTACAGCATGCAATTGATACCCATGAAAACAAGAAACCAATACCCCTGCTTTCATTAGATGATAAGAAACCACTGCCTCCCATGCCAAAGCCGGGTGAGGTGGACTTTATCTATGGTGGTTAGTGATCTATGTTGTCTTCGTGCCCGAACATGAATAAAGGAAAGTTGCTAGGTCCTCCATGTCAGAGTTTTTCTATCATGAACCACAGTAAGGTAAGGCGAAGATATTACATGAGGTACATCTTCCCTGACGACTTGAGATAACAGAAGGACTTCGATATACGGTAGGTGACCACCTTTTCCATCAACCAGTCGGTGATCTTATGTGTTGCCGTATAGGAGTACACTTCCTTGTAACATGCTCGCTTACGTCGAGTTTTACCGGCCGTCGTATGTACTTATCGAAAACGTTTTCGGAATTTTGGGCCACAAGCAGAAGACCACTGCGAAGAAGAATGGGATACAATTTGCGGTTGTGAAACTTGTTCAGCGTGCCTTGGCTTCTGTTGGGTATGTCGGCCTTCTGTCTCCTGGCCATCAAGATGCTGTTTGACGACCCACAGATACCAATCCAAATTTGCTGTCCTCCAGGCCGCTCAGTATGGTGTACCTCAAGGCCGCAAACGGGTCATTTTTTGGGGAGCACGCCGTGACGTGTTGATGCCGGAATGGCCAATTCCAACACATTGCTCTCCCGTAAAATTGATTCGTGCTGCACTGCCGACAGGCTCCGTTTTACCTCCCATCATACGGAACAAGTGCGAGGATGGTCTAGAAGACGACCGGTCCGCCCCGTTGCATTTCGTCACTGTCGACGAAGCAATTGGAGACTTGGCATGTGTTCATTAATGGTTGTGGTCTGCAAGGTCATTAACGTATTCTCACCAGCCTCCTTTCGACTGGTCTGTACTTTGACTGAGCGGATCATTCGTTACTGAGAGTTTGGGCATCCAGGATTAACCCCCATGTTACTATGAAGGCCACAGCGAAGGACAAGAGGGAAGCACAAGAGCGCAAGGATGTCCTTAAAATTCCAGCCTTCTGCCCCCTCGAAATTCCCAGGCCCCCCTTCGTCGGCTTCCCACAGCTACACAAACACAGCTCCCAACCATTGACACGATATCAGAAATGGATGCGCCAACGCGGCGACGGAAGCATCAATCAAGACTTGAAATATCATTACACGAGGCGATGGCGTACCAATGTGGCGGAACGGTAAATACCCGATATCCCCCTTGTCGCGCCGGTCGTTGCTCATTTTGTAGCGTCTGTACCGTACCGCTTGCCGCTGGAGCAAATCAGTTTAGTAAGCCGATTGTTTTAACATCAAAGGACCATCACTCGAACACCTTCAAGGTCTGCCAGCAAAGCTGCGGATGGAGCTTGCGAAACGAAAGGAGGCAGAGACAAAGTATGCGTGTACGTGTTGAGCGTCTTGGTCGCTTCCTCTGCTTTATGTCCTCGCAGCGCTTTACAAGCGTCTAGATGCTGACCACGTGTTCGCGACGGCCTTGACCACTGTCGCACCAAATAGCAAGGGCGGCGCAGTGCTACATCCGTTTGTGAGTGCCCTGGCTGTGGAAAAAGAGACAGGTGACACGACGAGCTTGTAGCAAAAACGGATTCTCAGCGTTCAAGAATGCGCTCGAGCGCAAGGATTCCCCGACCATTATGAATTCTTGTCCGTTAATGATACCCCAACGAAAATCGTAGCAGACGTATGTAATCCATTCCAGTCCATTAATTATGCTTTGAAACCAACTTCGTCTAGCAACTTCGGCAGATTGGCAATGCTGTTCCTGTTCCTCTGGCTCATGCGCTAGGTAAATCGCTCGGGCAAACACTGTTCAAGATGTGGGACGAGACAGATAGAGAAGGAAGTCCAGAAGTGTAAAGTCAATGTGTCATTTGTGTCCAAATTATTCGTGATGTACGTTGCAATGCCCGTGAGACACCCAAGAAACTACGTAGCACACGTTCTAAAGTATCCAAAGTTGGTGGAGAGCGTTACAGACGCGATAAGAATAATTTACCTGAATGGCAATAGAAATGGTGACAATGAATCGAAAGGGTATTCAGAAACAGGGTATCACACTCCCATGAAATCATATCAATAATCTTGTACCTTGTGGTCGAGGAGGTGGAAGTGGGCGATGGGGGATGCGTTGCGATGAAGCAGCAGTAAGGGCCGAAGCACGCCGAGCCAGCTGGGTTCTCCGGAGCTCTTCGTCAACACGCCACATGCCTTTGACGAACGTGTCGCGGTCAACAAACCCAGTGGTCTGGGGATCACAGTCGTTCCTACAGACGACATTCACACGAGACTAACAAGGCAATCAAGATCTGTGCCCTTACCATATATTCCTGAGCGTTTGGCGATCGAGGCGCGAGGCACTCCATATATACTTGACGATCCGGCCGTTCAGTTTTGCATCCGGCGTGACCGGAGACGCCCCTTCTTCCTCATGGTCACTTTCCTTAAGCCCTTTTTCCGAAGACGGGATTGGGTGGTCTTCTGGATTGGCGATCAGGTCTACCGACAAACCCCGCCATCCAGCTGCCTGTCTGCCTTTCTTGGGAGAGGGAGGTGGTGGCGAGAGTAACTTCGCTTTCACCATCCTCTTTTCCGCTTTTCGTCGACCTTTCACTGCACTATCGAAAAGAGATTCATATCGTGATCGGGCAGCGGCAGGGACCGGAGTCGGTCGGAGGAGAGACGAAAGTTTTGTACCTCCAAACTGTGCGCTGTTCTGTGTGCTGGTGCTCGTCCGCGATGTAGTTGTGACGCTACTAAGAATGGAAGACCTGTCGGATGTAGATGCAGAGGTGGAGACGACCGAAGCCCGAGAGGAAGAGGGTCGGGAGCGTGGCTGGTACGGAGGGGGTGGTGGCGGGCGTCGCGTTTTCACAGGGGTTGCAGTCGAAGAGGATGACCCTGAAACCGAGCGAGCAATCGGTTTGGGTGGAATGAGTGGCACAATCTTCGTAACTGGCCGATTGGGCAGAGCGGGTGGCCTGCGCTCGGGGTCAACCTTTAATGTGGGGATGTCCTGTTCCCAATCAAAGTGAATGGCCGTCGAAGGGCTGGGAGCAGATGTCACTGGAACATTTTCGAATGATTCTGTGATGCTGACGGTGTCGAAATCTGTGGTAGTGCTCTCCACCTCGAAAGTGAGTGAGGGTGGCTTGTTGGCCATTTTTGGACTATGAATTTCGACGTTGCTCCCATCTGATGAGAGGGAGACAGAGTGGAAGGAAGAGATGGAGGATGCGGAAGCATGTCCCACGCGACCTGCGCCGAACTTGTGTGCAGCTGGTGGGTAAGTGTGTTCGATGGTCAAAGAATCTGAACGGCCTGGGGGACGTAATGTAGCGCCATTTTCGCTGCCCGCAGATACCGAGCGCTGAGTGGAGGCACGATCAACAGTATTAGAGGAAGGTTTTCGTGGGGGAAGAGGAAGGCGTGGTTGTGGTTTTGGTTTTGGAGGGGATTCGAAGTTGATGAGCGGCGTCAAAGAATTTAAAGCACTATCAATTGGCTTTCTTGAAGGGGACGGGGTTCTACTGGATTCGCGAATGCCATTTAATTTGGTGATGCCAGCGGTGAGTGTATGACGAAAGGTAGGAGGGGGCTCAACCGGGCCGTCCTCGACGATCCAGTCCTTCAAGTCGATCAAAGACGCCTGTGTTGATGGTGATGGCGAACGCGATCTGTTGGAAGAAGTTGGGGCGACGAACGGGGCGATGGGATGGAATGCATTAGCGGAGGGTGAGATTGGGTCTTCGAGGAGATGGGAGGTGAGCGTGCTTGAATTTGTTGGTGGGGTCGAGGAGGAGGACGACAGAGCCTCGAACGCCTGAATTCTGGATTGGAGAGACGCGGAGGGCATGACAGTCGACCAAACTCGAGTTTGAGCTGGAACGCAGCAAATGCCTCAGAGCAGCACGTGACTTGATACCATACTGCTTTGCCAATGTCCAACGAACTCTACGCCGTCGCAGGTAACCAACGGTCCAGATCTCGCAATCTCTCATTCACTCACACCTACCCTACCCTAGACTTTTGTCTGATCCCAATGGGAACAAACGAGCCATCCGTAAGCACGCCTCTCCACTCGACGAGTCCAACAATTCGACTCGTTCGCAGGTCGCAGAACACATCGCAGTATGCCACATGATACTCGAAAAGTCTGGCCTCAAGTTCGAAGTCCGTATGCGTCGCATTTTCTGCTATATCCCCCCAACTCTGATTCCTGCAGATGCAGTAAGCACGCGTCTCGTGCATCACTGACGAAATTCGTCACTGAATACTGTCCCTAGCGGCTACGGTACCAACCTAGGTTCGTGCAAGTCCATATCAATGGCATGCCACTAACCAGAACATAGAGGGTCCATGGTCAGAGGTCACCAGGGCCATCTACGATTGTCACGCGGCTGTTCATGCCAACGGCGTAACTCGTATTGCGACCGACATCCGTATCGGCACCCGCACGGACAGAGAAATCGTCCCTGGCGAAGGGAACAAAGGCAAAGTACAGCGCGTCCGGGGGATTCTGGAGAGAAAGGGAGCCGGCACTCTTTAAGCAATTCTGATTCCCGTCTATCAATTTAAACACAACGTGTATTGGCGACGTCTTATCATTAACATGCCATCCAACCTACATAGGAGGCACAGGTCCTCCCGGGCCCCGAGTCGTAGCATAAATCTGCACCAGTAGCCCAAGAACGCCACCATCCTCCAGTTCCTCCTCCTCATCGACACCCTCATGTTGCGACTCGTATGGTTTTGTTCCATTGGTATTACCATCCACATACGAGTCTTCCAGTGTGCTGTCCACCCCATCAGCAGCGCGATGTTCGTCTCGCATAGATAGTAGTGCTGGTGGAGATGGAACGCTCCCTTGAGAGTCACCTAGTACAGCTGTCTCAGCCATCGCAATACCCTGACCACCCAGAGACGATGCAGCCATGGCTGACTGCCAGGCTGTGGGCCCTGCGACCCCTCCACTGGCGAGTAGGCTTCCTCCACCGATGTGTCTCCGTCGGAAAACCATATGCTGGCTTTGTCGAAGCGCACGATCGTACTCTTGCGCGCGCTCTGTGAGATCCTTCTTGCCTTCTTTCGGTAAGACTGTGCTATCCAGACCAGTTCTAGATGCGGTGAGGGCACGCCGACGAGCACTTATGTCTGCAATACGACTCAGGTAAAGAAAACCGGTGGGGTCAGAGGGATTCCAGTCCGGATTGGCAGCTTTAAAGTTCAGGAAACTCTTTTCCATCTTCCCCTCCCGAGAAAGCATTCTTTCATCTTGGATTTTGGTCGGTGCACCAAACTGTACGAAACCTATCAATCGGATATGACGTAGTCGTGGCGCAAGGGCGTACAAACCTTGACGTTGCCGTGCCTCTTGAAATCAAACTCTGCAAAACTGCAGATATATCCGCGACCGGGAACCCATACAGTGAAGTCGTGGAAGAAGTCGATAATAGCAGGTGCACAATGCGGAAGTGAGAACCATAGTATGAATGGCGTTGTTATCACGGAAATAATCTCCTGCAAGAAAATAACAATTTTGAGTGTGAATAGCCCTCCGAACTCTTGATGGACCTAACAGCGCCGTGGCCAATCAAAACTCATGTGTACGGTGAATCCGCTCAACTAACCTGCTTTGAGTGAAGTTGGTCCTTCCATTCATCCGGCATGAAGTGCGTATATTGAATGACCTCGGTCATGAGCAGCTCCGGGTCAAAAACTCTATTTTCATCTGGTATCATTCCTCGTGCAACACCGAGTATGGAAGCGAATACTCCAATGTAGAAGAGGACTGTCCGATGTGGCGTGATTTCGAAGTGAATAGCCAACTCAGGATCCAGAACAGATAGGAGGACAAGCACAGCAGCGAATGAACCCGCAACGAATGCAACAAAGCTACATAGGAGAATCAAGATCAGCAAATGGGACGCCTTGGATGTCATGCTTACCGCATGATGATCGCGATCTTCTCGTTCGGGAATTGACCAATATATTCGTTGGACAGGGGGTAGGACTCATCCAGTCTACGGGTAAATAAGTGAGACAATTCGTTGAATTCGCGGAACTTCCACTGCGCGAATGGCGTATAACGTCGACTGCCAATCGAAGAAGGGTTATTGCGATATTCCTACCCGGAAAAGTTGGTCAACTTTTCTTCTAAAGCTTCGCCTCGGGATACGTACGTCGAAGTACCGGAAGAATGAATACATGATCATGTATAGGACGATGAACGGAGCGAATATCGCATTCAGTATGCCCATGAAGACGAATCTCCGCTGTAGACTGCAGAGTCTTAAGTCATCGAGAATGTGGGAGATATACAATGAAGACACATACCCATCAATCAGGATGGCACGGTTTTTATTCTTCAAGAACACCTTCCTGACGCGTCCTCGGCGGTCAAAAAGATACTCCATCAAGCAGAACCTGAGATTCCATTCTAGCACTTTTGTGAGTGTTTTCCCTTTGCCTTCATCACCAGTCTGATGCAGGATCCGCTTCAATGCAGGGGGCAAAGGTACGCGGAGGTCCAATAGCTCCTTGTTAAATAGCGCAATCAAGTAGTTCTCTTGGCGCATGATACGGTTTGCAATATCGTGCGCGTCAAGAGAAGCTGTGGCGGGCGTTCCAGCACGATTGCCAGAGGCTGAGGAGATCGCCGTGATGGGATTATCTTCGCGAATGGCACCTATCCGGCGAACTACTTCTGGCCATGAGATGGTGTGAATATCAGCCTGCATAAATAGACAAGACGATGAGCGAAACGTATGAAAGGGATGGCGGAAAGTTTCACGTCTGGTATGCAGAGTAAATGGGTGTAAAAGTTATACATGTCCACCAGGCGCACGACTTCGAATGCGAATGATATGATTTGCCAGATGTAAAACGCAGTAAAGAGCAGGAAGAATAGCAAGGTCACGCCAGAGAACCTAGAATTATCGGATCAGAAATTCATGTACCTGCGACACAGGGACACGGACTTGGCAACACAACGATCAATGACAGCCTCAGAAAGATGGGTGACTTTATCGCGGGTTATCTGACTGTAGTCGACACACCCCAACAAGAATGTCGAGAACGCGATGACGAACCCGACTGTGCTGCGTGCTCACCGTTAGCCTCGACACACAGAATATACTATGGAGAGCTGACAGGATATTGAGACCCCGAGCAAGGGCTATCGAATAGATTCCCTTTCCTTCATAATAAAGATAGATCTCTTGCAAGAACGCGTCGAGATTGTAGACATTGACCCAATTCCAAAGAGCACGTTCGTAAGCATCTAGGCCACGTAAAGGTTTGGGAGAAGTTGATTTGTTTGGTGGGGGATGCAGTGTATCGGCATCCAGCTCAGACGGCCGAGGAGGTATTGATAATGGGAGCGAAGGATAACCTTCCCGTGGGAGGGACCTCGCCGAGGTCGAGTACAATGGCTGGGAGCGAACCTTTCCTATATTCGAATTGCTCGCGGTGGACGGAGAAGGCTTGCGTGGCGAACGGGCGGCCTCTATCATAAAGCTCTGCGGAACCTCATCGTCGGACACATCCTGCTCGTATGGCCCGTCTTCGCGGCGTATATTTGGTCGTAGAGGGTTCATTCCCGCGACGCCAGCGGCGGTCTCCCATGAGACCTTGCGTTTACCCTGCGCCTTCGCCGCACGAGAGGTGGACCGCGTAATCGCATGGCCGGCTTCGAGGTCTATTGTCTCGCTCTCGTTCTCCTCTTCCATCAGAGGAGACTGGTTGGCTTGTGTGTATCCTTGATAGATTCGATTCATTGCATTGAAAATTCTGAGAAACGGCTGTGAAGCTGAGAGACTGCCCAGGGTAAGGTGCGAGGATGGACGCGTCGAGACAGCAATCCAAATTAGTCCGAGAGGTGTGACATGACACTCTGTGACATCCATAACATCGTATTCGTACATACATTCAAACATAGATCTTGTCCACAACGTTCAGGCTGCTCGAAGCCTTCATGACTGCCTGTAAACCGGACACAGTAATGTCAGAGTCGCTGCCCACACCCCAGGCAGACTCCTTCTTGTTCCTTCCCTCGACTGCATAAACCAGCTCCACGAAAGAGACCGCCTTCACATCCCCTCCCTCACCTATCGAGTGCTCGACATACTCTCTTATCTCGAGAGTGCCTTGAATTAGCGTGTGCAGCGCGGACACAGCAGCAGACAACGGCCCATTCCCTTCTCCAGAAACATTCCGCGGTTGGCCGTCCACAAGCAGCTGTGCCGTAATTTGACGACGCCCTGCAACGTCGGGCTTGGCCAGGTCGAACGATTGGAGTTCGAATCGGTATGGCTTAGTGGTCTCGTACCCGTATCTCTCTTCGAATAACTTCGTCAACTCCTCGTACGAAATCTGTCCACCCGAGTCCCGGGTAACGCGCTGTACAACTTCAAAGAATGCACTTTGCAGCCGGCGAGGGAGTTGTAACTTCAACGAGTTGACGATCGCATTCGCCACATCCGCTTGGCCTGACGTCGAGTCGATGCCAATGCTCAGTTTCAGCTCCGGTAAGGACCGGTCACCGATGGCATTGTTTACGGCGCTGAGGACTGCACGTAAACCGGACGCAGCGATGTCGGAATCGACACCAACGCCCCACCACGACTGCAAAGCACCGCATGTTTCCTTGACATTGTTTGTAGTGGCGACAAGTTCTACGTACGACGCTGCTTTGGCAGTCTGTCCATCACCAATGGCATGCTCAGAATACTCCCGTAAAGTCAGGTCAATGTCCAGATGACTCTGGAGGGCGTTGAGCAAGGCAGAGATTGGTCCGTTTCCGTCCCCTCGTATGACCCGAAGCATACCATCGACAGACAACGTGCCGTCAAACCTGCGGCGTTCGTCCGCGGTGTCAGAAGGTTCCCACGACGGTTCGGCAGTGATGGAAAAGGTTGTGAGTGCCAATCTTCCCTCATACTTGGGTCCTCCAAAGTAATATGCGTTGCGGAAAGTAGTCATAATATCCTCGACTGTCATCTCTCTTGCCTCGCGGTCCGCGATAGCCTGAATGACCTGGTAAAATGCGATTTGCATCTTGCGAGGGAGGTCGAGATTGAGGTGTTCTTTGACAAGGTAGGAAACGCCTCCTTTTCCGGATTGCGAATTGACGCGGATGACAGCCTCGTAGCTGCATCCAAGATCGGCGGGATCGAGCGGCAGGTAAGGCATGTCCCATATCTGTGCCTCGCCATTTGCGAGGTTTTGTGCATGGCGTTGTGCCTGTGCCTCAAAACCTTTCTTGATGGCATCCTGGTGTGAACCAGAGAAAGCGGTGAACACCAACTCGCCAGCGTAAGGGTGGCGGGGGTGAACTGGGAGATCATTGCATTGCGTGACGATGTCGATGATGCCTTGGATATCGCTGAAATCCAGGTGAGGGGGGATGCCTTGAGTGTAGAGATTGAGTGCGAGGTTGACGATGTCAACATTTCCGGTCCGTTCGCCGTTGCCGAACAAGCAGCCTTCTATCCGATCAGCGCCTGCAAGAACGGCAAGCTCTGCAGCTGCGATGCCAGTCCCCCGATCGTTATGGGGGTGCAAGCTGACAACTACTTTGTCCCGTTCTGAGATGTGGGTGCAGAAATATTCAATCTGGATAGGATGTCAAAGCGATGCAGAGCGGGAAATAGAGCGGAAAGCTTGCCTGGTCTGCGTAGTGGTTGGGTGGCCCCACTTCCACGGTTGCCGGCAAATTAAAGATTACTCGCTCAGTGCCTGTGCTAGCCTTTCCCCACGCAGCCTTGACGGCATCGCATATAGCAACCGAAAACTCGACTTCGGTTTGAGAAAACGTTTCGGGGCTGTATTCGTACCGGAACGTAGTACCGTGAGAGGCTGCATAGTGATTTGTTAATTCGCGAACTAGATTGGTATGGTGTGTCGCGAGATCGATCGTTTGTTCTTTTGAATTATTGAAGACGACATTGCGGAACACGGGGGAAGTTGCATTATACATGTGAATGATAACGTGTTTCGCGCCTGCCACAGACTCGAACGTCCGCCTTATGAGATCTTCGCGAGCGGGTGTCAAGACCTGAGACGGCGAGGGTTAGCACAAACTACTGGTCAGACCCGATAGTCTACGGACCTGAATCCACACGTCATCCGGGATCTCGTCGTGCTCTACGAGGTATCGAACGAAGGAAAAGTCGGTATCACTGGCAGCTGGATATGCGACTTCTATCTCCTTGAAACCGCACTTTACCAGTAATCTGAAGAAGACAAGCTTTTGATCTCCTGTCATCGGGTTTGCTAGGGCTTGGTTTCCATCCCGGAGATCGGTGGACAGCCAGATGGGAGCTTCGACAAAAGTTTTGGTTGGCCATGTGCGGCCGACTAAGTTTAGAGGCGTGTACGGCTTGTACTTTTGAGAAGGATCGATACTGAAGAGAAACATTTAGACAGTATTCGAAAATGGACTGCTGTGACTCACAGCATGCAACCCATCACTGCGATGATGTGAAGCGAAGAAGGTGAGTCAAAGCCTCGAGCAAGGCTAACTTGCTTGATTCGAATACGATTACCTCATATGTACATATATCCAGAAGCCTGAGACCACTCCAACCTCTCTCTCGACAGAATGTCGTTGACGCTGTCGACGAAGATATCTCCGTTTCCTTACGCTGCCCTCGCGATTGCAACATACACTCAAAAGGCCGAGCCCAGCTTCGATGAGACAGCCACGGCCGTTTCGCTCGATTTAGGTGGTGATAGATACACCACTGAAGAGGACATAGTCGCAATCCTGGCCAAGATCGCAGGCATAGACGGGGAGAGTACAGAGGTCGATCGATATCTCCCCCATTTCGCTTGAAGCTGATCATACCGCCAGGCCTCCACATACTATGCATTAGCGAAGTCCCTGCCGACAGTAACAGCGGTTCCTGATATTCTCATTGCTCTTGACTCTTTGGATGATTATCTCGCATACCGGTCATTCCTCGTTGGTTACGAAATCAATGCAGTAGATTGGGCCATTTGGGGAGCCATTAGAGGTTCGTGACACCCCAAACCATCATGCGTGTTCAGAGTTCCTCTCTCTTAGCATCCATCAAAATATTGGGGTTGCTCAAAAACGGCCAACACGTTCATGCTCTGCGATGGTTTTCGCACTTGGAAAGCCTTGAATCCACGCAAACCGCTCTGGCTAGTATTGTGGCAGCCAAGGCGAACAAGGCGCGGAACACAAAAAGTGCTGCAAGCTTTTCCCTTGGCCTTCAGAATGCCAAGGAAGGCGAGGTCGTGACGCGCTTCCCTCCCGAACCGAGCGGGTACTTGCACATTGGTCATGCTAAAGCTGCGGTATTGAATCAATATTTTGCACAAATGTACAAAGGAAAGATGATCGTCCGATTCGATGACACGAATCCGACCAAGGAGAGGGTACGTATGTGTACTCTCATCAGTTTCTCTGAAGCTTACCTCTGGATTAGACTGAGTTCGAGCAAACCATTCTAGAGGACCTGGAGTTGATGGACATCAAAGGGGACATCATCAGCCACACTTCGGATTATTTCGATCAGATATACGAACTTGCGATCAAACTGATCGAAGCCGGCAAGGCATATACCGATGACACGGAACAGGCTCAAGTACGAATCTCGGACCGCTTCTTTCGTCGTCGCTGACACTCAGGCAGATGCGCGAGGAACGGGGCAAGGGAATTGCCTCGGCGCATCGCAATGATTCAGTCGAAGATAATTTGAAGCACTTTGCTAAAATGAAGTCTGGCACGCCGGAGGGTCTCCGATGGTGCCTTCGAGCAAAAATAAGCATTGATGATCAGAATAAAACGCTTCGTGATCCAGTCATCTACCGGTGCAACATCATACCTCACCATCGTACGGGGTGAATCTTCATTCATTTTCACCACTCGCGTGTTTGTTCACTCGTTTCCGATAGCACAAACTGGACGATCTACCCCACTTATGATTTTGCATGTCCCATCGTTGACTCTCTCGAAGGCGTCACTCACGCTCTGAGGACCATGGAGTATCGCGAGAGGAACGCTCAATACTATTGGATGATCGAGGCATTAGGTCTGCGTCCCGTCTCGATATGGGACTTCAGGTTCGACCTTTTTTCTTTTACGTTCCTGTCATCTAACCATCGGTTCAAGTCGATTGAATTTTATCTATACCCTGTTGTCCAAACGGAAATTGCATTGGTTCGTTGATAACAAAATTGTCAAAGGGTGGGATGACCCACGATTTTCCACCATTCGAGGTCAGAGTGATAGAATTCCTGCATCAGCCGGGCTCACGTTCAAGTTAGGGATTCGTCGCCGTGGCATGACGGTAGAGGCACTGAAGCAATTTATGCTTTCCCAAGGGCCCTCACAGTCTCTGGTTTCTCTTGAATGGGATTCTATTTGGGCTCTGAACAAGAAGGTAATCGATCCGGTTTCTCCCAGGTTCTGGGCGATCATCAAGGAGAAATGGTATGCTGACATAAACGAACATTCAAAATGTTTACGTTGCGCATATCCAGTGTACCTGTGACAATCAACGGCGGCCCTGCCGAAGTCGAGGTTAAGCCATTGCCTCTCCATAAGAAGAATCCAGATGTCGGCGAGAAGCAAACAGTCTATTCGTCCACGATTTTACTCGAGCAGGAGGATGCTGCTTCATTCGAAGATCAAGAAGAGGCAAGCCTCCCTGACTCATGAGTTCAGTTTTAATAATACGCTCCTTTAGATCACCCTCATGGATTGGGGTAACGCATTCGTGCGTTCAAAAGTGGTCGGAAGAGACGGTGAAATCACCGCCCTTGGTATGGAGCTCAACCTCGATGGCGACTTCCGAAAAACGAAAAAGAAGATAACCTGGCTTGCCCAACCCACTGACTCCCATCCAGTAATCGACGTCAGTCTTCTGGATTATGACTACTTGATCACGAAAAAGAAGCTCGAAGAAGAAGACGATGTGAAGGACTTCATCCCACCAGTGACCGAGTTCCGCGAAGAAGCACTGGCGGATGCGAACGTGAAAATGCTTAAAGCGGGTGATACCATCCAGTTTGAGAGAAAAGGGTATTACATCTTTGATGGACACTCGGGAGACGGAAGACTTGAATTTATCAGGATCCCAGATGGACGTGCTGCTGGTTTAGCGAGCAAAGCAGGCAAAGGTGTTGTGGCCGCCGAGTCGTCCGATCCTGCTACGATTCCATCAGAAATTGACCCTCGATCTGAAGTGAAGATGTATAAAGTAGACCGGGTGTATGGAGAGGATGAAGTATCACCCTTATCAGGCAGCAAGATGTACAAGGTAGATAATGTGTACGCGTAGACGCTGACATCCGAATGCACGATGCGCCGTATCATTCGCCTTTTGGTTCTGCGTTTCACACTAGTTTGGTACCTACCCCGATGTCAGGGAATTGGAACCACGAACAGCAAGACAAAGGGGATCCCAATTTTGGAACTTACCGCCGCACAAGGAGAAACACTCTCAAGCTGATTGGAATTATAACTTCTAAGATGGACGAAAGCACAAAATGAAAGTGACTACAACAGTATGCTTACAAACTTGAAAAAATCCGTCATATCGTACCGCGTCGTATACGTTTACTAAGCTGAGCAAAGGATGTAGTCCGCCAAAGCTTTGGTCGATCCCGGTTACTTAGATGTTGATTGAATTTCCCTCGCCGTAATATCTCCATGAGTATGAAGGTAACTGGGAAGTGTGATAAGCAAGGACCATAACAGTTCGGGAGTCGGGGCAAAAACTATATTCACCTATGAGTTCGGCTGTTGATACAAGCGGGTGTGGCTCGAATTCGAGATAGTGATGGCCTAAGCCTGATAATGGCGCCGTGATGAAATGTTCGCTGACGCGGAGACTGTTCAAGTGAAATTGCCCTTTGACTCGATTGGAATCATAATCCAGGAGCTATGGTGTCATTGAGACTACGCAGCTCAAATGGATGTGAATTCCACATACTGTAAGTCCATCCGGCCTGGCTAACCAGAAAAACTCAGTATCAAAGCGTGCTGGTAGTCCGAGAACATTATGTCTAGGAAGAAATTAATGTCGGACGAGGTGGGAAGGGACCCGACCTTACGATAGGACAGCACTCTGGGACCCAAACATTTCTTTGACTGCGACCTTTTCCCTGCCGATGACGACCTCTACGGGTCGTCGTCCGTCCCATCCAATTTCTGCGACAGTGACGCCACGCTTATCGGCAATGACAGTCTTGCGAGTAGTCTCACTCTCGCTCTCCGTGTCGGAATCCTTCTCTTCTGTATGAATGAAATGTGAACGAGTAAGGATAGTGAAACCGAGGGAGCCAGTCTCTGGGTATACAAGAGACGAGTCTAGGATGTCTGACTTTGAGAACTTGAGTAACATCGTCGTGTGTAGTATGAAGAAAGAGGGAAGAGCATATGTGTCAGGCCGGTATCTCCGAATCTCCGATGTGACGCTGTCCTTTCTAGGCTGCTTTCCGCGCAAAAATTTACGTGAGAACCGTTTGAGAAAGTTTTGCCCCATTTGCTTGCGCTTGTTTTCGATGTGGCAATAAGAGGGAGGAACAAATAGAAACCAAACAAACCGAACACTGCAGTCTCCAGCGACGACTCCTCCAAGGACCCGACACTACGACGCCCTTCACGGCGTCCGCGACGAGGACCAGAAAGCGTTCCCGAACGTGCTCGTCTTCAGAAACATTGGCGAAAGTCGACCCGAGTCACCCGTGAATCGTAACCGGTCTAGAACTCTACGTCGTCCCCGTTCTTGGCATGGCTCAACGTCGTTCGCCACACAGACTCTCGTCTTCGCCATCAAACAGTTATCATCGGAAAACCAAACCTTCGCTTCGCCATTCGTCCGCTACACGACGCGCTCTCGCTTTCGTTAGTAGATTCCAGAGGTCAACCATTGGTTCCCACGCCTCGCGCGCGTCCGCTCCCTCTTCTTCAGATACCGTTTCTGTTCGCCCTATCCTTGCTGCTTTGCAGCCAAATCTACGTCGCTTGCCTACCCGTCAGTATCTCCTTCACAAAGCTAGCATGCGCGATGTGAGCCAGAATTTCGATGTGCCCGTTGGTTCAAAGAGAAAACGCGTTGTTTCTCTCAACGAGAACACTCACGCGAATGGCCGTCCAATGCGTGGTTCCGGAAGACCCAAGAAGCGCAGAGCGGTCACAACGGACTCTGAAACCGACGATACAGCAACTTTGATGGATGTCGACGCGCATCATCGGTGGAGTGGATCAGATAATTCGGAGGCGGATAGTGATCGAGAGGAGTCATGTAAGCTGTGCTCACACCATCGCCATCGTGATGCTTATGAAGTAATAGCGGATGAATTTCTTATCAATGAAGCATCCACAAGACAACTTTTGCGGTTGCGCAAGGATGAACTTGTACGCCTTTATATCGCGGCCGGGCTTTCGGACGATACGGACTCCCTAACAAAACCCGAATTGGTCGATGCCATCATCTCTGCGCGTGACGATGTTGCCTCACTTCCTCCTTCCTCCCCTCCAGGCAGAGGAGACGGCAATTCTAGCGACTTTTCGTCAGACGATGGGAACGTTGCCGGCGATGAGGAGACGGATGTTAGTGCCAAGTACCCGGCAGCTTCGAGTCTTAGGAGGCGCGTAACTGTGAATGGTTTCGGCCAGACAACTGCCCGAGCCCTTAGGACGCGCAGTTTGTCTCTGGGCCGGTTCAACACGCGCCCGTGTGCTGTCGAACTAAGCGTGGTTTCGGAGAAGAAAATCGAACTGGAGGTTGTTGCCAGGTTGGTACATTCTAGTGCACCTAGTCTTACCGACGATCCGACTAAACGTTAGTAGACGGCGAAATACACGTTTAACGTCGAGTCGATCTTCTCCAACAATAATGTCTTGCAATCCTCTCCCGTCGCCCCCTGCCACGCGTCTCCGTACCCGTAAGGGTTCTAGTGAACAGCCCTCGTTACACATTAGCTCGTCGAAAACCAAGGGCAAACCCAGGCAAGTTGAGTTCAGCGATGATGTTCGGGCACGGTCTGCTTCGCCCTCCGGCGATGAAAGCGAACTAACCGATCTTGCGGAGTTGGAGGCGAAGATTGCGGCTACTTCACGTAGCTCTCGCCGTCTCCGTAGCAAAGATAAGGTCACTTCCGGCCATGATCAGGATGCAACTCCGCGACAAAGAGGAAGTTGCAAGGGTCCTTTTGAACCAGAGGAATGTGAAGTGGAGGAGAACCAGTGCATGGAAGATGAGGAAGAGGTTGATGAACTTATTTCGTCTCCTTCTCCTTCGCCGCCGGGAAGCGGTCGGCGCACGCCTGTTAAACGACGCTTGCGACCGCGGAGGGCGCAGACGCACACCCCACCAAGGGATGATGGCAGTGAAGGAGACGACGAAGAAGAAGAGGACCAAGTGCAAGAGGATGTAATGGAAGAAATGCACGATGAAGATATCGATAGCCTTCACGTGGACGAGGACGTTCACTTGGACAAATCCTCGCATCCTGTCGAGACGAAGCCTCTGAAGCTGCGAAGTGGGAAAGTTGTTGGTGGGGAGGTTCTTCATGGAGAGGAAGAGGAGGACGGGGATGGGGACGACCAAGAAATCGACTTGGAACTCGAATCAGTCGATGTGGAGGCTGAGAGTGCAGAGGAAGCCGATGTTGATGAGGTCATGGAGGAAGAGGATAGTAGGTATTCGTCATCCCACAGGTTCAGCATACTGATGGTCGATGAAGTCGATCTTACCCTTGCCACGAAGAAGACACTAATTCGTCTCCGTCGTGATGACCTTGTTCGACTCTGCGAGACACGCGATCTCGACGTAGGTGGCACGAAACCTCAGCTGGCACAGTCTCTACTGCAGTGGCGCGATCGTCATGCGAACGGGTTCTCTTCCCCATCTTCAACAGGCACTATGCGACCTCCGTCGACGATTCGTGCTCGTGGCGGTCGCCGCAGAACAAAGAGTCGTAGTAACAGTGGTACTCCACCCGTGCTTACGCGTACACACCGTGTCCACCAAGATGAGCCTTGTACACCTCCGACCTCGAATGAACAGCAGAATCAACCTGAGCCAGAGCTGGAACTCGATCTGGAGAGTTTAGGGCTTGAAGATCGCGAGATACCCCCAGATAAACTAACGAAGTTAGAAAAGATTGGGAGTGGTGGTTTCAAGGACGTCTATATTGGGAAGTTCAAGGGCAGGCGGGTTGCAATTGCTGAATTTCGGGATCAGCTTAGCTCAAGTTTGTCGTCGTTATATTTCACAAGAGCTTTTACTAATCATAGTGGTAGTGGACATCAAGGAACTGAAGCTACTCGGAGCATTTGATCATCCAAACATTGTGCGCTTTGTGAGTGGTACCCTGATCCCACCGCGCATAACCTGGAAACACTGTCATAGCTTGGCGTCAGTATACCGGAGAATACGCGTGAAACGCCTGTGATGATCGTCAGCGAGCTGTGTTCAAATGGCGACTTGTTTGACTACATCCGGAATGTCCCCATGCCATCACTATATAAAATCGTACGTATGTGTTTCTTGTCTCGTTCATTATATCTAATGGTCTATTCACAGCTAAGCATCATGCTCGATGTCGCCTATGGACTGGAATACCTTCACACCCGCAAGCCTTCGATTATTCACCGGGACTGCAAGTCCTCAAATATCCTTATAACCTCTCGCTGTGCTGCAAAAATTGCGGATTTCGGGCTAGCAAAGGTCAAACAATCGACGCGATCCATGGTCCGGAGTGTTGTCGGTACAGTGAATTGGCAAGCACCGGAGCTTTGGCACGCCCACCCCAAGTACAATTACAAAGCCGACGTGTTTTCTTGTGCGATGGTCTTCTGGGAGATGCTCCAGTGGCATTTTCCGGCTAAGCGGTTTCCATGGGAGGTAAGCGACTTGTTCTGGTCGAGTGGTGTGTGGCTGAATGTCTCCAAAGGGAATGAACGAACATGCCATTTATGAAACGGTGGGTGCTAAGCGACAACGGTGGGTTGTATGTTGCGGTGGTCTGGTGAACTTCTCATGAGTAGTTTGTTCGTTGCAGCCCTTCTGTGAGCGGGTTACGAAAACAGTATTGCCCGGAAATTGTTGGACTCATCGAATGCATGTGGGCTCACGACCCTGCGGAACGACCCACGATGTCGGAGGTTGTCCAGAAACTTGAAGAACTCATTGCGGCTTATCGATGATTCCCATTGCACAAGGCAGTGCAACACTTTTTTCGATTGAATGATTCAGGCGATGGCTGCCGAAAGGGAATATGGATGAACGTTCAACTGTAAGACTTCGTATCAAGATTCGATTCGCATGGATAATTGGCCGCCCCCCCTTCCCCGCTTACTGTTTATGATTGGTGGCGAGCGTCCAGTATCTTTGTTATTGCATTTGTTAGCAAATTATATCCCGCATTGTAACCTAGCGTAGCAATTCATTTCAAGTAGCTTTAGTGAATTCCGACCGTGGACTAGTGGTTTCAAGTTGGAGCAGAGCAGCTCCATCGTCATTTCCCATGAGCATGCTCAAAGTCTTGCGACCTCTCCCTGGCAGGGCTGGCTACGGCCGCACACACCCAGTTCCAATGTCAAGGCTCATCTCACGTCCAGCCGCGTGCCTCATGGCACGTGCGTTTGCAGCTGGGTCATCTCCAGAGCGAACGAAGCCCATCATTCCCTTGGAGCCGCGCCCAAGATCACGTTTTCTTCGCCGTTCGCTTCTAGTCGCAAAATACACCTCTTACCTCGTGCTATCTGCAACAGCTGGCCTGTTCGCCCTCGGAACAGGCATATTCATACACGACGCATTCACGTATACGGACAAACACGTCGAACGCGTTCCTGTGTCGCCCACAGCACTACACCCCGAGCGTGGTGGTCCAAAAGACTTGCCCGTTGTAAATGACCTTCTTGCTGACGAAGAAGACGAAGAATTCAGAAAACTAAATGAGAAGCCTAAACTCGTCATTGTTGGAGGGGGATGGGGGGTGAGCTTCCGTGTGCTGTCAAACCGTTCGTTACTCAACAGTTCAACCCAAGGCCGTCTCTGTGTTACAAAACTTGTCGTTGGGCGACTATCATGTAACCGTCGTCACCCCGGAAACGTTCACTACGTTCACTCCTCTCTTACCATGTGAGGGTCTTCGTATCATCTATGCCCACTTGATTTACACCTCGCAAAGCTGCTGCAGTAGGCACAGTGCAGGTTCGAAGCCTCATTGAACCGATGCGCAAAATTATTGCTCGCCTCCGTGGTCAAATGATTTGCGGAAAGGCAGCAGATCTGGTCATGTCTGAACGGCTACTGGAAGTCGAAACAGTGGGTCCTGACGGGAATGCTCAAAGTATATATATACCGTGTGTCCCGTGTTTCTGAAGGCTTCATGAAGCCGAATTCACTCTCTCGTGTCCAGGTATGATAAACTGGTCATCGCTGTCGGATCTGTTTCCAGCACGCACGGTGTCCCCGGATTAGAGCATTGTTTCCAGCTGAAGACTATATCGGATGCACAAGGTATTCGGCGCCGAATCATGGGTGCGTCGATGTATACTATGCCTCGCGTGATTAACTGGAAACTTGCTTTCAGACAATTTTGAAACAGCAACTTTGCCAACTACAACCCCAGAAGAGAGAAAACGTTTGCTGAGCTTCGTGGTTTGTGGAGGAGGGCCCACGGGTGTTGAGACAGCTGCAGTCAGTATTTCCCCCCGATCTCTTTCTTCGCGTCTTCTGGGCACTGACGGTACCTTTGTAGGAAATCTACGATCTCTGTCAGGAGGACATTATGAATTACGTGGGCCCCTTTATTTTCTGGTGTACATTATTTTCTGATATGCCTGTGCCTGTAGTTCCCGAAGTTGTGTCGCGAAGAGGTCTCAATCCACGTCATCCAGTCACGCGAGCACATTCTGAACACAGTATGTTTGAGTTGTATCCAGTCGAAGAACGATGTTCTCATGTTCATAGTATTCTGATGCCATTTCCAAGTACGCAGAGGCACGTTCCCTCTTTTGACTCCCGATCTTTCTGGAGCTTATATTGACTGTCTCACAGGAGAAATTTAGGCGTGACAAAGTAGATCTTATTACTTCGGCTCGCGTCCGGTCGGTACATCATGACCACGTCGTGTATACCGTGAGGTCTCTGGATGGCAAGATCACCGAACATGAGATACCTACCAATTTCGTATTGTGGTCAACAGGAATAGCCATGAACCCGCTTACGAAGCGGCTCTCGGATCTTCTACCGAATCAAGTTCACAAGAAGGCTATCGAGGTTGACGCACACCTCCGCGTAAAGGGTGCACCGCTGGGCGAGGTATACGCTATCGGTGATTGCGCAACGGTGAGTGGCTCGAGACGATTGCAGTTTGTTGTAGGTGGATCAGGTTGGTGGAATAGATCGAAACATCCCTTGTCAACCATCTCCTTGAGCTAGTGGAGGAGGCCGACAAAGACAAGAATGGTAAAATCGACTTTGACGAATTTGATTTCATGGGTAAGGAACTACTGGTTAGTCCCAACGATTTGGTCAATGACCTTGTGTCGTGACAGTCTCCAGGATCAAACAGCGCATCCCCATGGCAGAGTCCCACCTGCAAAAGGTCAGCGTCATTGAAGCATCTTAAATTTTACTTTAGTCACGACATGCTAAAGGTCCGCACGCTATTTGACTTGTACGACTCGGATGCGGACAATAGCTTGACGTTGAACGAGTTATGCAAGCTTCTTGAAGGAATAGGGAACAAGATCACGGCGTTGCCTGCTGTCAGTTGGTGCTTGTTTTTACTCCTAATGTCGAGAGGCTAATACCGCCACCCACAGACGGCGCAGGTCGCCTCTCAGCAAGGTAAATATCTCGGAAGGAAACTAGGGAAACTTGCATCGCAACACGAGGTTCTGGAAGCGAACAATGTCAAGAATTTAGACGAGGCTGTCAGCGGGCCGTTCCGATACAAGCACCTCGGCAGTCTGGCGTATATTGGCAATGCTGCCGTGTTTGACCTGGGACAACTCTCTGTCATGGGGGGCTTGGTCGCCATGTATGCTTGGAGAAGTGTATACTGGAGTGAACAGGTATCTTCTAGGACGAGAGCATTGCTCATGATCGATTGGATTATCAGGTATGCCTTTGGTGGTTTCAGGTTTGTGGCTACGGGCTTACTGACCCTTCGGCAGAGGCGTTTGGGGTCGAGATCTCTCGCGACTGTGACATTATTATCGCATGTTTCACTTGAACCCTGAGTGGGCCAAAGGTTCAAACGGTTTTTCGTGGTCGCAATAGCGCGGTTGGCTCCGTGTCAACACCTCTATCACTCTACCCACTCGAATGAGCCAACGATGGCCGTGCCCCCTATAATCTGACCTTGATTTGGTGCAAGTATGGTCATCTTCTTGTTTGGAATGTCCAGGCTTGTTCTACGAATACGAATGTGAGCGCTTGAAGACCCGCGGCTGCGAATCTCACATGACAAGAAATCCTACGGTGGGCAAGTCGAGAATTTCTTCGTCATAGCGCTCGCCGTCGTCTTCATTGAGGGGCGAAAGCAAGGCGAGGACCTTGTTGAATAGTCTTGCACTGCTGGATGCTGGATCCATCAACGTGGGTTGTAGTTCCGATAAAGTGCGCGCAGCTCCAATGGGCAGAGCCGAGGAGGGTGCCATGGACTCTGTGCGAGTTTGGTCACATGCCTCAAAAAGGCACGAGAGAATGATAGGGGATTCACCTTGACCGATGCGGTAGATTGCAAGATCGGCAAAATTGATAATAGTTGAAGATGGGGAGAGGATGAGCTCCGTAGCTGCTTCCCCTCCTACGAGGCCAGAGGATATGCCGGGCGGGGGATCGATCTTTTGTCCGTACATATAAGCATGAAGTTGGTAGTTGTGTACACGTTCCCGGTAAGTGTGGTCGAGCTCGACGACCTAGAAGGGCAGGCTTAGAACAGGGAGAGAGTGAGATTTCGACATACCTACCCCTCCAGATTTGGGGATTTTGACGACAGTGAGTTGATTACCATAGAGACGCTGCATCTCGGCATTGAGTTTTTCGTGACCGACGACGAGGATGACGTTTACTGAGATCGTCATGTAAGGAGGATGGGACGGACGCGGGCATGTGCGTACTTTGGAATGCATCGACGCATGCTTTGATGAGGGTGTGACGGCTATCTGCGCTGGATCCGGAAGCGAATGAAGAGGGCGTGTCGACGATCAAACCGGATACGCGTACTGCACATGCCTGATTTAGATGGAGAAGGGCGCGAAGAGATTTAGAGTAGATACCTTGGGGGTCTAGGTCATGTCGCTCGAGAACATTGACACCGAGGTTCCGGATCAAGCGATCGAGCAGCTGGGGATTACTTTTTGTGTCCGGATGACCATACCAATAAGTCAATGGGATGAGTGCATTGGAAGCGGTGGCAGTAGGAGCAGAAGTGGCCGCGGAGCCCAAAGGATTAGCGGGGGAGGCTGTTCCAATTGGGCTCCGGACGACGGTGGCAGAGATTGTGCCTGGAACTGACCATGAGCCCTGGGGCATGGTGAGGTGTATGCGAGAGAAGGTGTAGAGAAGGGGGACGGACTTGGGCGGGGTCCAAGTTTATGAGAAGGGGAGACCAATTCTGAGCGACGCGGACGGTGTAGTTTGTCAATGTCTTTGCTACGGAAGTTTTTCCAGAGTGATCTGGACCTAGAATGAGCACCCTGGGTGGTTCTGCGATGGCGTGATGATCGTCGTCGGAACGAGGGGATCCGTGAAGGTCGCGGAGGGCGCGAACACGCATCTGTTCGAAGGCGAAGTGTAGGTTTGCGTAGGTGGACATGGGTGTCTCATCGGAGACGTACTCTGTGGAAGGACGACCGGTGACGTGTATGGCGGTGAGGGAGTAGTGAAAGATGGCGAACAAGCACGACTTATCTGGATTGTGCAACCGTGCCAGGTGAACACGGCGGCTTTACACTCTGCGCCGAAGAGATGAGATTTTCCCTCTGCGAGCTCTGCGCCGAAAATTTCTGCATGACCCCTGAGGAGCTGTGGGACGTGAGGGATGCTGAGGGGGAATGAGAGAGTACAGAGAGACCTTTATCGCGATGGACGTGGCGGGGTCGAGTTCGAAGCGGTACTCTGTCTCTGGGTCGAGATGCCACTCTGAGGAGGACATGACACAGGAGTGACAGGAATGATCGACAGCCACTGCACTTGAAACCCTCTCTGTCATTCCCACGATATCCGAGTTCTGCTTCGGGTATGTATATAACCCGGGGCGAGTGAACGGGGAGGAGAGAGATCCCAATGACTTCCACCGACTCATCTCACCCAGAAAAAACCGCGCCAGCACCCGTTTACGACCCTGCGAACGTCGATGCAGCCGCATCCCTCGTCGCTGGCACCCACGTCGAACTCTCTCAAGACCAGGCTCTCGCTCTCAGGTACTCACCTCCTTCCAGCATCGTACCTCCCTTCATACCTTGCTTACAGGCGCAAGATCGACTGGCACATCATGCCCTTCATGTGCAGTACGTACAAACATTCTTCCCCCTTCCCTTCCCTCACCTCCTCCCTCCACAGTCATGTACCTGTACGTCCTCTCTCCCATTCATTTCCCCATCTCTCCCATTCTTCCAAAGCATCACTTTCATGGACAAGACATCCCTCGGTCAAGCAGCCGTCCTCGGCATCCAGTACGCACCATCTTTTCTCCACCCTCCTCGCCCACTCAATCTCGTCACCTCAGAAAGGGTGCCCACTTGAATGCCAACGAGTTCAACTGGCTCGGCACCATCTTCTACCTTAGCTATCTTCTCTTTCAATACCCTCAAAGTCTCGCACTCCAACGCTTTCCCGTTGGCAAGTGGATGAGGTACTGCTTAGCCCCCCCCTCCCCACAAGTGCTCACTACTCTCAAAAGCATCAACATCTTTCTCTGGGCAGTCGTTCTTTGTTGCCATGCGGCTTGTACCTCTTTCGGCGCTCTCTTCGTCGTTCGCTTTCTCCTCGGAGCCTGTGAAGGTGCTATCACCCCCGGATTCATGATCGTCACAGCCATGTTCTATACCCGTGCGGAACAGACACGTCGTGTCGGCTATTGGTGTCAGTCCTCCTCCATCTCCCCTCCAATTCCAATGCATCTCACTTTTCCTATTCAGTCCTCATGAATGGCTTCGCCGTCATCATCCTCGGCTTCATTGCCTATGGTGTCCTTTATACTCACACCCCACACTTCATGCCCTGGCAGTGGTATGCACCCACAACGCCCGTCTTCCAACTCCGCTGATTTCTCCATCCAGGCTCATGATCATTACCGGCACCATAACTCTGGTCACTTCGGTTCTCTTCTGGTGAGCATTTCCCCATCCGGCTCGTTGACTACCCAATATGTCGTTAACCGCGTCCCCCGTCAGGCTCTTCTTCCCAGATTCTCCAACTACTGCTTGGTTCCTGACTCCGGAAGAGCGCGTTGCCGCCGTGACACGCATCCAAGTGAATCAGACCGGCGTGGAAAATAAATCATTCAAGATGGAACAGTGAGTTGCTTCTATCCAAGTTCTGCTCGTCCCATCATCGTCCCTCGAGATTCTATGAAACCATAAAAGATCCCAAGACATGGCTTCTGGCATTTTTCGCAGCAATTGCGTGCGTCTTACTCATTCATCTCCGTACTGCTTTCTGATGTGAGAACTACCATCTAGTAATATCGTTAATTCGGTGCGGCCCCATCTGACGATACCTAAATTTGCCACTCAAGGGACATCATTTCCCTAGCTCACCAATCAACGTCAACTCATAGTTAACCAGTTTGGTTTCAGTCCCCTCCAAACAACCCTACTTGGTTGCGTGGATGGCGCTGTCGAGAGTGCGCAAGTTTCTGGCATTCAACCTAATTTGACCTGTTGACTGATTCTTTAGTCTTGTCAATTTTCCTTGGAGTAACGCTCGCATCACAGCCCTACATTGGCCGTGCCTATGCTGGGGTGCTGATGTATGTCCCCGCGATCCTCGGCGCAATTCTAGTTAGTGCCCTCCCATTTTCAGACAAAGTTGGCCTCCTCTTCTCCTATTGGATATCTAGTGAGCCACCATGTGACCTGTCTCGATGCGATTACAACTGACAAATGGCCATCAGTCTTTGCCATTGCCCCGTTCCCAATATTCCTGGGATGGGTAGCTTCCTTGACAGCCGGTCATACCAAACGCGAGTTCATGTTCCCACTCACCATGAGTCCTAATCTGATCCGTCGCTTGTAGGTATTACCACCAACGCCATCGTACTCTGCGCTTATGCGATCGGAAATGCCGTTGGTCAGTTTATGTGGAAGTCACAGTACCGCCCACGGTAAAGTTTATTCAACATCTTGCTGACTATGCTCATCGTATTGTAGGAACCACGTCCCGTGGGCTGTCATCACCGCTACCAATTTTTCTGCTGCCGTCGCCCTCCTCGCGTTACGTTACCTGTACTGGAGTGAAAATAAAAGGCGCGACCATGAAACGCGGGATGACAAGTACGACGCCGTTTACATCAAGACGGAGTCTGGGGAGGAAAGGCAGGTTGACAAGGCAAGTAAACCACAAGAGTCCCGTTCGAATGATGCCAACTGTTGTTCACAGGCCTTCCTCGATCTGACGGATAAGCAAAATCGCGATTTCCGCTATGTTTTATAATCCTTGGCTCGCATGCCTTCAGTAACTTATATGACACTGTGTAGAACTAATGTCTATCTGCGCGTACTTGATCTCGAGTTTGCACCCTTGGCCGTCTAGAATGGGGATAATGTACGACCATTTTATAAGTGTCCTTTATGGGGTGTTCGGACGGGATGACTCTCCGTGCCCAAGCAACGATTTCCTGTCTCTTGATCTCTGTCAGATTGTTTGGACCAACATTTTCGGTGGGTGGTTCCGTGTAATTATTGGGATCCGTATACTTGGAGTCCTCCGAGAAGAAGGAATTAGAGGTACTGTCACTTCCCAGCAAACTCGAACAAATGCTGCTGAAAGAAGAGACTAAGGAATTACACGATGAAAACTCCTCTCCGCATTCGATAAGGATATCACTCGATTCACGAGGGCGGACGCTGGATGGGCACGTCGAGTACTCCGAGCTGCAATGCAGGCTCGAGCCAAGACTGCCGCCACTCAACGACTCGGTATGCAAGCGGGAATCGTCCGAGTAACCGACGGTTCGTCCGATGTCGTCGCAAGGCCCGATCGTGGTAAACAACGACTTGGATAGATGCGACACATGTCGCCGAAGCGAAGTCAACGCCAATAGAAGGCGGAACCGCGCGAGGACACGCTCGCATAACGAAACAGGTACGCTGGCGTTGACAACCAAAAAGTCCGAGCGAAACGTGAATTCGTCCACGATGTAGGCGACACATTCAATTACGTTCAGTTTGTGACGGCGACGTGGCAGACACGCGATGATGCGGAGGTGATGCCCGTCGTATAGGAGACCAAACAGTAACAGCCATTCTGGAAAAGATTCTGCCGTAACTTCGGGAGTTCCTCCTTTGATCAACGACGTGAGGAGCGAGAGATGGAACTGGCCATAGTTGGTGAGCTCTTCAGGAATAGATGTCGCGAGGGATCCAGAACGGGAGTCAAACGGCGCAGACGGGGAATATTGCATCGGCTCTTTCATCCCAAAGAGCAAACACCGAACGTCATCTTCAGACAAGACACCATCCTCCCCTGGGACGAGTGTAAAGTCAATGCGGGGGGCCAGGGGACTCATCGCAGGTTGAATGTCGCTAGTTTTACTGTCTTAGCTCCGTCGTGAAGGTCACTGGTAGGCATACCTCCTTGGACTGGTTAGAGGTACGCCCTCGAACGCTCGGGGTACCAACGTCGCGAGACAAGCATCGATCCCAGAGCTGGTCAGTACCTGCGACAAGACGTCTTGTGGAAGTTCCTCATCGGGTACAGTCATGCGTGCCCCAACGACGCCCTCGAACCGGACGTTTCGAAAGGGACAGCGTTGGTTCGTAGCGCATTCCGTTCCACACTTGCCATCTGCAAAGGTCAAGAATTCCTTTGTAATAAGCTAATGAGCAAGAGGCTTGCGCCAAAATGCAGTCATGTCCACGAACCATCCACGAAGTCGGCACGATGAGTTTGGCACGTCCTTCGGGCTTCCAATGAGAACGAAGATGAAGCACATATGCTAACGACTGCCTGAGTTCCGGTGGGCACGTCTCGAGCGACCTCCTGTTCAGCAACAGCGTGTCCGCCATCATCCGAGTCTCTTGCCCAGACTTCTTGGAATTTGTTCGGAGTATCTACACCTGTGGCTCAAGCCTGCAGCAACGGATAGGAAAGAATGCCAGGGTACTGCGACCGAACCAACTGGCAGTAGAGCGTACAACGCGAACATGTTGAATGTGGCATAGTACTGGTACAGTTGCAGCAAGAGCGACTACGTAAGAGTGTGCCTACATAATAAGACAAGCACTGGCAAGACTCAAGGCTGTGGAGGACTAACATATATTCTCGTGGCTCTCCAATTCCAACAATTATCTATTGTCGAACACGTCACACGAACGAGGACACTTTAACCACTTTTCGGACAGCAGCCGAATTACCCTCGAGATATCGATACGTGGTCTGAAATACTTGAATCATTGGTTTCTTCTTGGAGATCGACGAGGGAGCCTTTGGTACTGTCACTGGTCTTCCAAAAAAGTCCACCGGCGGCTGAGGAATTCGAGTCAGAATACCTGGGAGTAAGGACTCTACGATTCCCTACCCTGTCTACGACATCGGGGACCTTGTCTGTGCGAGCCCGCTTATTGAAGGGACCAAGGTCAAAGCCAGATGACTGGATTTGCTCCGAGGAAGCTTCCTCTGCTGCATCCCCTGCCACGTCTTTAACATTATCGAACTCTTGTGCAGACGTCCTGTGACGACGAAAAATGAAGAACACCGAAAAGACGATCAAGGCTGAAGCACTAACATCTTACGCATTGGGCCGGCATTCACTTTCTCAGTTGCGATCGCCTGTCGTGTCGCCAGGGAAGCGTCGATCTGGGACGGGGTCAATTGGAAAGCTTAATTAGATGGAAAAGACAAGGCACGCACTTCTGTAGCGATAAGGTGACGAGCAGCATATCTCGAGACCGCGATATCAGCTGCACGCTTCCCATCATATGTCACGAAAACATCTATTGGCCTGTTGGTTTTTGGGTGGGAACCGGAATAATATCGTTGGACAGCACATACGGTTCAAGTCTGTAGACCATCTGTCCGTCCTCTGTTCTTTCTTGGATAAATCGGAGTTCAAGGGAAACCATGATCTCAACAAGACGTGTGAGCAGTGCACGTTCTCCAGGCTTGATAACTTGACTGTTGACCTGTAAGAGAATGACACGAGCTCAGCTTTGTAGACGAAGAAATGAACCCACTTACGGGTCGCAGAGGGGGTGATATTATTCGATTAATGTATGGAGCAAACTCGAGCTGGAGTACCTGTCCCATGATCAGGTGTCGGTTAGCTCCTGTGTTCCTTCCGCAAGCGCAAATCCCATCAGAGAGTGATTTTAGAATGTCCTCATTGGTTCGTGTGATCAACATATGCTGTGCACAACGAATATCAGTGGTCGTAAGGCACTGTATTCGAAGGTACTTGCATCCCAATCCGTTGGGTCCCTTTCAACGCGCTTCCCCGAGCGCTCTTGGCACAGTGGATGGAATGAAACGAGCAGGTACGGGAGGTATGCTTGGAGGCCAAAATCACCGTCGGCATACATGGCGGCGGAAATTATATCGAATGTTCCTAACCACTCATTTGCCTTGTCGTATCGGTTCATGTTTGCCTCATGTCGATGACAGTTCGTATAATGTGCAAAACATCCTAAAATAATTGAATACCGTGAAGTTTGTCTTGAAGAAAACATACCATTAGCAACGTTGGGGAGATTGTTGAGTGCTTCTATGGCGCGACTGAGACGATTTACATATCGTGTCTCCTCTATTTCACCCAGTGCCAGCTCCCGGATTCGCTTACGTGACAACGGAGCAAATATCTCGTTCAGGACTACGGTTGCAGTAACATCCGCCTCCTTCATACCAGCCGTGGCGCGACGGATTAATTCCTCCGTGACACCTTCGTTGCGTGATTTTATGAACTATGCTGTAATGATCAACAACGCATTTGATAATAAGTGGAGTGGCGAACCTGTAGGGTGTTCAGACAGCCTCTCAGATCACCTTTAGCAACATTAACCAAGGTACTGAGTGCTCTTGTGTCTGCATTCAGTCCTTCCAGCTCGCAGATCTCCCGAAGTCGCCTGACTATGTGAATATCAGCCGGTCGTGTATATCGGATCTGCTTTGCGTGCGGACGGAGTTTAGCTAGCGAATGTGCATTCTGGTCGTTGCAGATACAAATGATGGGCCGTAACAAAGGTCGTTTGTCTTTCTGAGCTCCAGCCTTCCCTGTTTAGTTCAGGTCAAAGCATGATTCGGGTAAGGAAACCTGCCTACGTTTTTTCTTTGGTCTATCCAGGGTCAGTGAAACAAGTTTCTGGACGAAGCTATGTGACTGCAAACAAGACCTAAGTACTGGAAGAAGCTCGAGCTAACGACCTACGTTGTCACCACCACCAGTCGCTCCATCGATTTCATCGATAATGAGCAAGACAGGCTTCGCGCTGCCAACCGCAGAACCTGCCTCAAGTACGGGACGAATCCGGTCATCAACTGACTGTGCTGATCGCGTGTCACTATGGATGTTTGAGCAAAATGAAAATTGCCCTGTACAACAGAATCACCTGGCATTGATTTCCACTACCTCGTAGCCTGCCTGTGTGGCAACGACATGGGCTAATGTGGTCTTGCCGAGGCCAGGAGGCCCCGATAACAGGAGCAACTAGTAGATTGAAAGATGACACAGAGAATGCAAGGTAATCAACCACCTCACCTTTTCCCTTGGTCGATGGTATTCGTCCTCGGGATCGTAATTCTGGTCATCTTCTCTAGGTCGCTTCCTGTTTCTTCGTTTGCCGAAAACGCACCAGTCCCACTGTTTTACCCAAGCCATCACTTCCCTAGCGATCCTTTCATTACCCAAAAGCTCTGTGAAGCGCTGAGGACGGTATTGATCAACCCATAACATGTCATCAAGTAGGCGATGAGGCGCATCTGGTTTCGATGTCCTATTTTCCGTTATGTGAAAATTACGTCTGACAGACAGAAATAACGCCTGTACATACGGAATAACAGTGTTTGAAGCTATGGATACCGAAAGCTCGTCCATAAGCCTATGGATAGGCACATCCAGTAGGTTTGCCATCGGCGAAGTCGAAGTCGACTAATGCCTTGGTCAGTAGTGATAGACATAGACTTTGATTCCGCACCTTTCTCAAGGTCGTCATCTGAGGCTTGCGAGGGATAAAGAGGTGTTTTCCATCAAAGGTTGTCGCGCGAAGAGGTGCACGAGGATGGGTCAATACGCTAGTGGAAGGGAATCTTGAAGACTCCGGGTTCTCTTTGGAATAATTGGGTTTGAGACCCAGGATATCTGAAACTAGGAGGAAAGCATCATCTGATTTCTTTGAGAAAGAGCACCCTCCGTGGAAGTTGAAACACTTGCCTTGTGATGAAAGTAGTTCCGTCAAAGGCTCTGTTAAATATAGTTGGCACAATCAGACATGGTACAAAGGAGCGCGGTACGGCCTACGGTCGTTCTCCATCTGTGACACGTCGTCACTTGAGTGAGGTACACTCTGGCCGTGAAGCGCGTCCAACTCGGATGTGCATGGTTGCGAGTCAAACGATGAAATGAATGAACCACTCGTGAGACCATTGGAGACGAAAGAATGTGGTGATTTGGGGCCGAGCAATCCAGTTGGCAAGAAATCGTCGTTCATCGTGTGGTCTGTGTTACACGCTCATATGTTTGTGGGCACGCGAAAGGCTCGTGACTTTCCCACGAGCGCGTCCAGCAAAGAGTTATTTATTTACTAACGAATTAATAAATTGTCCCTTAAAGAATGGTACTTGTTCCTTTTTTTTTTTTTTTGGACAAGTGATATTATTTCGTAGAAACCCTCTTAGCTAGTTCTACTGGTACTTGTGGACTTGACTCTGGGACGACATTCACATTTACATAAGGGCCACGGCTGAAGTCGGGCGAGTCGGAGCTTCAAACTGAATTCGAATTTTGCTTTGGCGCCGTCGGGACGGGTATTTCTTCTACTCAAATTCCTTCACCTCTGTCGTCGTCTTCGTCGTTCACCACAATGCTTACCGCCCGTGGCGTCACCCGCGTCTCCAGGAGAGCAGTTAACAGTGCAAAGAACTCCAGCCGGTTCTTGCAAACTGCTGCACCTTTGCTGACCCGCTCCTCCTTCCCTACTCCCTCGACGAAGCAAAATGCTACGGCCCGTCCTATGCGCAGTTCTACTTCCCAACCTGGTTTGTCTTTCCGTTCTTTGGTACTCACTATATGTTCGAACCCTTTTTTTGTGCGAATGCAGCGCGTCATTATGCATCGGAAGCCAAGGGAGCCATCGGTACCGTGAAGACGGTCATTGGTGCCGTCGTTGACGTTCAGTTCGAGACTGCTACCCTCCCTCCTATCCTCAATGCCCTTGAGGTCCAGGATTTCCGCGGCGGTCGTCTAGTTCTGGAAGTTGCATCACATCTTGGCGAGAACTCGGTCCGTACCATTGCTATGGACGGTACGGAGGGTCTTGTTCGTGGGCAGAAGGTTGTCGACACTGGTGCTCCCATTCAAATCCCTGTTGGCGTTGCGACACTTGGCCGAATCATGAACGTCATAGGAGAGCCCATCGATGAGCGTGGTCCTATCAAGGGCGTCAAGCTCTCCCCCATTCATGCTGACCCACCTCCCTTTGTTGATCAATCAACTACCGCTGAAGTCCTTGAAACGGGTATCAAAGTCGTTGACCTTTTGGCTCCCTATGCACGTGGTGGAAAGATTGGCCTATTCGGTGGTGCCGGCGTCGGCAAAACCGTGTTGATCCAGGAATTAATCAACAATGTGGCCAAAGCACATGGTGGTTTCTCTATCTTCTGCGGTCAGTATATGTTCTCTCTCTTGATGGAGTGTGGTGTTAAATATCCCGCCTCGTTCGTCAGGTGTCGGTGAACGGACTCGTGAGGGTAACGATCTCTACCACGAAATGATTGAAACTGGTGTTATCAACTTGGAGGGCGATTCCAAGGTTGCTCTTGTCTTTGGTCAAATGAACGAACCCCCTGGTGCCCGTGCCCGTGTCGCCTTGACTGGTTTGACCATTGCTGAATACTTCCGTGATGAGGAGGGTCAGGACGTGCTTCTCTTCATTGACAACATTTTCCGTTTCACCCAGGCTGGTTCCGAGGTGTCGGCCTTGCTTGGTCGTATTCCCTCAGCCGTCGGTTACCAACCAACACTCTCGACTGATATGGGTGGCATGTATGTCAATTTTTCGCTTGTGGTTATGTTGTTGATTAACAGGCTTCTAGGCAAGAACGCATCACGACCACGAAGAAGGGCTCGATTACTTCGGTGCAGGCTGTCTACGTCCCTGCAGATGACTTGACCGATCCCGCCCCGGCGACCACTTTCGCTCATTTGGATGCGACGACTGTGTTGTCCCGTGGTATCGCTGAGCTTGGAATTTACCCCGCCGTGGATCCTCTAGACTCGAAGTCCCGTATGCTCGATCCTCGTATTGTCGGCAAGGAACACTATGAAGTCGCTACCGCTGTCCAAAAGATCCTTCAAGACTACAAGTCTTTGCAAGACATCATCGCTATCCTGGGTATGGACGAGTTGTCGGAGGAGGACAAATTGACTGTGCGTGTGACGGACATGCCACCATTTGACGTTTTGACAATTTTGGATTCAGGTCGAGCGTGCCCGTAAAATTCAGCGATTCATGTCGCAACCGTTCCAGGTTGCCCAAGTCTTCACCGGTTACGAGGGCAAACTCGTTTCCTTGAAGGACACTGTCCGGTCGTTCAAGGAAATTCTGTCTGGTACCCATGACCACCTACCTGAGGCTGCCTTCTACATGGCTGGTACGATTGAGGACGTCAAAGCAAAGGCTGAACAGCTCGCCAAAGAGATGGGTGGCAATTAGATAGATAGATGATGTTGCAACCTAGCCTCATCGTACAACATTGTGTTGACACAAAATCTTTTTATGATACCGCATCGTTGGAGGCTTAGATCTTTGGTGCACGGTGCTAAAAGTAATAGGGGCCATGTGGGCAATGATATCCTTAACTTGCCAAGGCGCTATAGCCAAGTGGTTACGGCGACAGATTAGAACGCAAAAAGATAGTTCATCTGTTACTCTTTGAGTGCGCAGGTTCGAATCCTGCTGGCGTCGTTGTAAAGTTTTTTTTTTTAATTTCTTTATTAGATGATGCTGTGCTCTGCTAGGTAGTTGTGTCCGCTCGATATCTGCGTCCATCAGCCTGACGTTCACAATAATGGTCCCTACAATTGACGAGCTAGAGCAATATTTTGACTATGTCGAACGCCTCGTCGTGGACACGCTGACGGCTGCTTCGCCTGACCTTCCAGACATCCAAACAACTTTAAAGCGCCTCTGGCTTGACGTTTCTCGTTTCGGTCCTCCTGGCCTGCCATCTCTCCCGGATATCCGTGTCCCTGGACTTGGCGCATTCGAGGTACCCCCTCCTCCTCCTCCTCCTCCGCCGCCGCCGCTGCCAAAGTCTCTCCTCCATAATGCAGGAGACTATATTGTTAGGCACCCATGGATAACATCAGGCATGGTCATCTCAGCTCTCGGAGCGGGCTTACTCGTGGGGTACAGTGCCGTCTGCACGAGGTCTCTTAAAGGGAGGCGGGTCAAGGTAACGGTTCCACAGTCCGAGAGACGTCAGGCTATTGGTGCGTCCTCTCGCTTGTCGCCTAAGGCACCAGCTTGATGTGTCGTCAAGTTATTTTGGGTGGCGACCATCCCTTGGCATTACCTTTGATTATGGAATTTGAGAAACAAGGCTACATTGTCATCACTAGCGTTTCGTCCCCGGAAGCTGTCAGTGACATTGAAAGCGAGGGGCATGGGTACATTCGTGCCCTCATCCTAGACCCCAGCGAGGTATGCTCTGGCATTCTCCCCCGGACAACTATCTGATGCATTTTTGCGCCAGCCTGGGACAATCCCGGTTTTTCTTCGATCTTTGGCATCCACGCTGTCTCGACGATTTCCTATCACTTCTGCGGGTGACCCATACGCACCGACGCCTTATCATCCTATGCTGCATTCTGTGATATCGTTGTTGACATTACCAACTCCCTCTCCCCATTGTGTGCCAGCACCATTCGAACAAATCTCCTTGCGCAGCACCTACCTTCCGCATCTCCTTTCCACGCACGTTGCACCACTTCAAACAATACAAGCCCTGTTGCCGTTGCTCCGCACAGACGCCTCGCGTGCACGTGGACACAAAACTCTTATTCTATGTTTGCCAGCTGCTGATGCACGTGTGGGACTCCCATTTGGGAGTGTGAGTGCCATGACGGCTGCCGCTAATCTCCGTGCTGCCGATGTTCTTCGTCGGGAAATTGCTGCAGCCCAAGGGATGAGCGCAATCCGAATTGTGACCATTGATGTAGGGGCCGTTGGCTCATCGACAAGTGATCTTGATGGTGTCGAAGTCAACATGGATGGTTGGACTCCTTCAGAGAAGGCCACTTACGGGACAGCATTCAATACGCTGCGAGAAACGCGAGGATCGCGCGTTCCGGTGAACGTGTCTACCTTTGTAGACAATCTAGTTGGCGTGGTCAGCGGCGGTACCAGAGCAAGATATTCCGGAAAATTCGTTTTTGGTATTGGTTTCGGTCTTCTGTATGAACAGGTAAAGGACTGGATACGAGGTGATAGGTTTTCTATTGGGGCAGGAGGTCAGTCGCAGCGCTACTTTACTATTTCATCAACTTGATCCGCGATTCATTAGCCGGCACGTACGCAATTGCGTCATACCTTCCTCCGGTAGTCCTGGATAGCCTTCTGGCCCTTCCTCACCTCCTGATCAATATTCGGAATCGACTTTCACCTCCCCCACCTTCCAGATCTGAGCCTCCCAGCAATCGTGCTGCCAGATCTGTGACCCTTATTTCTCGCTCGGAGGTTGCTGCGGCCACTGGGACGACACCTTTGATCCTACAACGATCTATTGAACAAACCCCCGCGATTTCAAAAGCCGTAGTCACCCCCGAATCGCATTCCGACATTGACGAACAAGAGATGGCCTCCGACGCGGAAGTGGAGAGCAATTATGGAGATCTCGAGAGTACTGGTGTTGGGAGCAGTTGGGTAAGTTTAGGACCACACGAGTCCTCTGCTGAGTGACCGGCGGATAAATTCCTCGATGTTTCTCTGCTAGTGTTGTGTGTACTAGAACCTTGTGCTGTGGACCGTGAAGTCAACGTTGTAAAACGCTATACTTCGAAAACCAAGTCTGTAAATTATTCAACTGTTGGCTTCATTCGCCCACGTCTTTCTGACATGTCAGGTCGTGCGTTCTCGCATTTCGCACAATCTCGCAAGTGACTTGAAGTATGGGTAAGGTCTAAAGCCGCAAGAACACGAAATGAGTGACATACATCTCTCCAGGAATTTCTCTCTGGCTTGTGCCTCTGGTAGCACAGATGGATATAATCAAATCTGGTCTCCCGAGACGCCCATCGACAGCTCACTCTCTCTCCACGAGTTCTTTTCCCGCCATCCTACCCCACATAACTCTCGCAACGGTCCCCTTGTCTGATCCCAGATTCCCGGACGCGCTGCTCCATGCCGTCCCAGAGAACCAGCAGTCAATCCACGTCGATTTCCAGTCCCTTGCCGTCGGTGATCACTACTTCCGCTCCGTGTTCATCGACATCCAACTCACACAAGAGCTCGCCGATCTCCAGAACCACATATTGATCCATTTGCGCCGTCGTGGCCTTGAACCTAGCGCTCCGAGGTTCCCTCACATGTCGTTGTGTTACATCGCGGATGAGGACAGGAGCTATCGTGACAGGACGGCAGAGGCGCTGAGAGACACGGGTGCCGTTAACGAGACCGTCAACACGCAGTCTGTATCACTACGATGTGGCGACGTCAGCCTGTCAGGCTTTGATGGTGCGGAGATCTGGGTGGTCAAATGCGAGGGTCCTGTCGAGACCTGGCAAGTGGACGACAGAAAGGTGAAGTTGACCCTCAAATAACACAGCTCGAGGAAGTAAAACAACTATTGTGAGTTCTGTAAACACGTCAAGGGATCTGGCATACATTGCAATGGTTTAGTAAAGACGCGAAGCCTTGACAAGCAGCCGGTAACCTAGTGAAGCGAATCATATAGTACAGGGGTCATAGGAAGAGGTATCCAGACGTCGATATGATCAATACGACGAGGAAGATCAGCAGAGACCGTTGTAATTGGCTGCGGGTCCTGTCCAACTGCATTCTCATGATATTGTTCTTCCTGTCTTCGTGATTCAAGAATGTCTTGTATCGGTGGTTAACAGAACTCCATTCAACGTTCCCCGTTACCCAGTCGACTAGTCCGTCTGCATAAGCAGCGACGTATTGATCCAGGTCTGGACTGAACGAAGGTAGTTTCCCCTTGCATGCGTGGAAGCGGTCAAGGGCCGCCGTAAACAGCTTCTCGGTATGTTCGAGTCTCTGTTGTAGATCTAAACGATCAGTCATCGGGTCCTTTAGCATGACCGTCAGAAGGTTGTTCAATGCCCCGTTATCGCCGTATTCTTTCTTGAAAGAGAAGACATCCTGGATAGAACATGGGGTGGATTTAGCTTCAGTTATGGTCAGTAGAAAATGATCGCTCACGTTAACAATGAAGACCATGTCCAGTGCGACATCTTCCATCTCTCTTATGATTGGGTGTAGCAGAACATTGTCAGGGATGTAGAGGCGGCGGATAGACCGCATTAGAACAAAGCATGGGCGAGTGCCGATGGTCTCTCGACGCATAACCATGTACGATTGGATGTCGCGAACTCTGTCCTTGTTCGAGTGGGTTTCCCGGTCAATAGCTTCTTGGACAGTATTCTTGGAGAAGTGTACGTTCGAATCAATGAATTGGGGCCAGTGAAAAGGGTCGACGGCAGCTTTCATGTTTGGAACCAGTTCCCTGCGTTGGAAATGATCAATGGGATCGTGGCTCAGGATTGTCAACCAACCTGCGCATCGTTCTGATGTATGGATGTCGAGAGTTTTCTCCCTTGTTGTATTGCGCTAGCGTTTTTATCCACAACTGTGAGCGAATCCGTGCCTTTTCGCTCGAACAGCGATCGCTATACAAAGCTGAACATATCTGCAGATAGAATAATAAATGGCGCGTACGTCAATTCCTCCAGCATGAATGATGACGTCATGTAGTCAAGAATGGCCCTCAGCTCTCGACAGGAAGCAAGGGGAAACGCTAAAGCTGCCAGTAGAGGCATTTCTGCATTATAGACTTCCTAGCGATGGGAGTCAGAAGGTATAATCCAGAAGCGTAAGCAGCAGATACACACGACGGCGAACAACCAGCCGATCTTGGCGTGGACCCACGAGTTATATCCAGTATCAGCATCCTTAAAGTAAGGACTGATTTCGCCACCTGGTTTCTTGGGGAGTAAAGCAAGAAAGTTAGGAAGATGATAGGCTTGCGTAGGCATGGGGGGCTGGTCTCCTTGCATGATGCATGGTGTATTTGTAGCTCCTAAGGTCGGCATGTACCCACGGCATCAGGGTCCAAGGTGAAACTAACGTGTGCTTGACTAGCAGTGTCAGGTCATCCCGGTAGGACAGCTCAGTCGCCGGCAAATGGTTGCTCCGAGCATTTATCATTTGAGTGGGGACCACGAGCCTGGTGCTAGAATCGCGTGAGTGATTATCATGGGTTTGTCAGTCTCGGGGACCCCATGTGGTGGCAATCAGAGCGTGTTTGTACTCGAGCAAGAAACAATGAATGGAATATGCGATTCGTGTCTTACCACTGCGACCCTGTTGTCTTAGATTTAGAGTCATGGGTGAGACAGTACGTAAAATCGCACCAAGCATGCAAAGTTTAAAATGGGTCCAAATCCGAGTTGATCACTGAACCACGTACTAAGCATTGGCATTAATGTTTCAGTGTTGATTACAACTGTATGTCATTTTTATGTAACAGAACATCGAAGTGGTGGCGGAGAGATAGGTGATGCGGACTGAAAAGGAGTGACTGTGACTGGAATAGATTACAACATTCCAAGACCAAAAGATGAAGCCGGTGACAGAGGCTCGTACAGAGGCAACGGAACCGAGTAGTCGAGCTTCTGTTCGCCATTTGGATGAAAGAGCTGTGAGTACGGTGGAAGGGTTTGCGACCGAGGTAAATGATGCTTCCATACGCCCTCACTATCATCCTGCATACCAGCAGCATCGCTGGTCGGCATCATGACCCCGGGTACATTGACATGTCGCATTGGAAGGGAGAAACGGAGACGTCCGGGTATCGTTTCACCTGAATCGGGGAGGTCATACTCGCAACAAATCACAACGTGCATGTAGTGCTCAACGCTAAAAAGCGGACTACTCTCGGTTATTCGTCGCTTCCGGGTTCCCGCCCAATCGCGCAAATAGGGCACCGCAAAGACGGGAATCTCGGTCTCTAGGATGTACCAATTATCCTCAGAGGATGGTCTGTGGTCCTGGACAAAAATATGGCCGTCCCCAGAGATGACGTATCTGCCTGATTCGGTGGGAGCAAGGAGAGAGAATGTTCGTTTGACACTTGGTCCAAACTTCCCGAGAAACCCGGCGTCGTACAGGGAATGGATGGGGTGAGGGTTGCGCAACGGAACGCGAGGCGGTTGGTGGATTTGCGATGGAATGAGAAACCGGTCGTCTTGACTTGAGTGGCTTCTAATTAGCTAGTTTTAGACGCTGACTGACAAAGGTTGGATGGAGCCAAACCTGTACACTTCGACCTGCTCTACATCGACAGAAAATTCTGTGATCTTTAACCGTGTCCGATCGGAGTCGTCCAAGTCTTTTCCGCGGACACGTAGGATAAATGGAACGGAAGTCTCATCCACTGCTGTGGCACTCGGTACGCTAGCGACGACCTGAATCTTCTCCAAAACATCGGTCGGGATAGATCTTTGGGAGGAGTCATCTGAGTCGGGTGTGCGGCATGCATCCACAATGTACATAGACATCTGGAACTTGCTGGAGGAGGATTCAAGCTGGGGTTCGACGAAGCGTCGGAGAATGATTGGGCATCTGTGCGCATCGACCGTACATGTACGGGAACAGACAGAGCCACAAATGTTCGCAAACAAAAACGAGGAACGACCGTGGTTGACATCGATAAAAGTAGCAGTGGCATAAAGAGCGTAAGAAGTTCCGGTTGCTTGCAATGATGCATCTCCATAAACCGAAGTGGTTGGCAGCCAGCCAGGCACTGGGATATCAAAGACAACATTCCACAGGCAGGGTTCATCCGAGTCCCGGTGACCTTCGTTCGAGAGTTCCACGGGGTCGCATGGCAGTAGTTCGCGTGTAATTGAGCAGAGGCGGACAGGAGTATATCCTGTCCTAGGAGAGAGCATTTCTGACTGGCCATCAAAGGTAATAGTCAAGGATCGTAGCAGAATACGCGTGGTCGTCCTTCGTCGGGCGAACAGCGAAGACGGTGGAGTGAGTGAGACGGAGACATGACCTGAAAGCGAGAATGTTGATCTAATCAAGTATGAGACGCACGACGCTACAAAGTGAAGCAGGCCCTCTTACGATGAATCTGCATCCCCATACATGTCCAGGACGTCTGCGAACGGTTGGATGCTGAGCGCAAGCGGCATTTGAGTTAGTCAAGGAGCGAACTTTCGTCAGGAAGTGGAGGAATAAACCTGGCATTTGGTGCGTTGTGACCGTTATATATGGACACGCCACTCTCAGTTACCTGGACCGGGGAGAAACAAAGGAAGCCAGGCCATAGGGTCGCCTGACACGACGCGGTCGATCAGCGGATTGAATTACAGCCGGCAGGCGAGTTGGGTGGTCCCCGCAATCTGACAGTGCGAAAAAAAAAAAGGTCAATATGGGCATTTTGACATCGAATTCCATTGTTTCGTGGACTGGCAAGTTGCCTTTGTGGGAGCACAAAGGGACCGGGAATGTGTGGTCGTAGCAAGAGAACAATGGAGAACTCGCTTGTTTGGAACACCCATTGTCTCCCTTTTATGGGTGAACTGTCAAACTCGACTGACAACATCTCTAATCTACTCATCCAAATACCTTGGACACTGCCAACGCGTCCTCTTCTCTCTGGCGAAGTGCCTTTCTCTGTGCATTGCCTTGTTGAGCATCCTTTCGCTTGCCATATGTGTCACCCTTGCTTTGCTTGAGCAATCTCCGTATCGTCGTTGGCGTGATAAATTCTGCAACGTTGGTTCCTGTCGAAAATGGGAACTTGGAGGCTGGGTATGACAACGAACCTGGATTGGAGTAGACGGTTGCACCGCCAAAGGCACCCTCGAAGATTCGGATAGGTGTCAATACGAACCGAGGACCGATCTCCACCAACGATGCACTTGGGGGACCATTAGGTTGCTGAGGGTCCTTTTCAAAGATCTGACATGTAAGACGTTTAAACACCATGCAAGGGACATCGGCACGCGGAGCTTACCTGAAAATTTCGGAACCAGATCTTGTTGTCGAGCATGGAGAACGTTAGAACGTGGTCGATGAACGGTTTCGCTCTTCGAGCCAAAGGAGGAACTCCAAAGATCTGGTGGACGCGAGATTAGGTGGTCCATTCAATCGAACTAATTCTCGCACATGTGTGAAAATCTCTTTCGTCAACTTGCCCCACTCACTCTCGTCAAATGCCTTGTCGAAACTGAGTATACCTCGACTCCCCTTGAGACAATTACCGGTCATCTTTAATTCGTCCATCGTGTGTACGTTCTGCACGTGAAGTTTTATGCTGGGTCCGTTGGGAGTCTTCGCTGCCCACATATAAAGATCCTCGTGTCTCCGCGCCTCAAAGTACAAAGTATTGTTGCAATTATTGAGGTCTGCTAACTCCGGGAGGAGTTGCAGTTGCGATTTTGAATCCAACTTAGATTCTGCAAACAGTGTATAATGTCACCGCGTGCCAAGAAGACATGGTAACGCGATGGCACACCTTTCTTAGCGTGAGGCAAGAGAGCCTCCAGATCACTCATAAGATGCCGCATTCGGTGGGTGACACCGCGAGAGGAGAGTAGTAGGACGCGCTGCTTATTCCTCTTTTTTGGTGGGGCTGGCGCTTCGTCATCGACGTCCACGTCGTCCACCTTGCGTTTGAGTTTACCTTTTGATTTGGCTTTCGCAGCATTGGCCTTTTGTACTTTCAGTATGGACGACATCGAATTCAGCAACAAATTGATTCAATGCTCGACTCGCGTAGCCAACGAATATTACGTAAACGACGAGCAACTCCTACGGGTGTAAAACTACGCGCCGACTCTCTCCAACTGCCAGTGCGAGAAAAGAAAAGAAAACTCAAGATCCACAAACAGGGTGATCTCAGGAGGAAGAAGAGGAAGCTGAAGCCCGAAGTTGCTTTTGTTTCTCTTGTTCCAGTCGCTATCCAAAAGAACGTCAAAACGGCATATTAACAGAAGATCAAGGACATACGTGGTACAACAGCTGGACTGCCATTTGTATATTGGCGGGTTGCCCAGTGATAACTACCAACCTTTCGCCTTCCGAACCAGATGATGGAGCGCCGTTCAGGCCAGCGCCAGGCTCCATGATTTTGATCTGGCTGGCGCTCATATGCCTGATCTCGTTGATTTTGCTTCCACCCTTTCCGATGATGCATCCCACAAGGTCGTTCGGGATGTAGATCTGTTGCGTTTGTAACTGCTGGGGAGGGTTGTGCGACGGAGCATATGGCTGATGCGACGAATAACCCGGCACGTAAGATGACCCTGTATACGGTGGACGTCGGCCGTAGCTTGAAGGGCGATAACTCGAATGGCTGGACGATGGCGTGCGCTCTTGTGCCTCAATAAGTATATTGCCGATATAGTATGTTGCGATGTGGATCGCATCCGCAACCCCCGCCACGCTCAGGACGCGCTAAGGAGGTTGAATATTCAAGGTCGAAGGTTCTCTAGCGTGTGATACTTACCTCCGTGGAGCCAGGGAGCATGCCCTCACTCGCGTTCAACCGAGCGCCGCTGGCGTCCTGAATTTCCTTGATCTTGGATCCCTGCTTGCCTATCACTGACCCCATACGGGAGTTGGGAATCATGAATTTAATAGTGACTGCGCGACTGCCAGGAACGGAGGGAACGTCGAAGGGTTCATCATTAATTCTCCGTACGATAAGGCCAAAGGCCTGATGGTGATGCCGCGTGAGTGCTATGAGCGAAAATATGATCGGATACTCACCTTGGAAACTGCATCCAGGGGTCCGCTGACGTTGAGGATTCTCTCTGGGTTTCCGGGAATGCTCTCTGAAACCATGACGCGAGCGCCGCTCTTGTCGCGAATCTCGTTGACGTGTGAACCACCCTTGCCAATGATGATTGAGGCGTCTTGGGTAACGATCAAGCACCGCATATGGATCATCGCAGAAGGAGGTGGAGGAGCGGTGGAAGAAGAAGGTGCTGCGGAGGTGGTCGCATGTGACCTGCTGGCTTCGTCTGACCTAGCGCGGGAATCACCACTCTTATTGTCCGATGACGAGGGTTTGGGGGAGGGAGTGGACGCCGTCGTATCTGCCATAGATGCGGGGTCTTCGGTCATATTCACATCATGAGTCATAGATGAATGAGATGATGGGCCGGAATCCAGGGTCTTCTGAGCTCGTGAGTCATCCGGGGATGCCGTAGCGCCTGTGTTTGCACGCTTGTGTTGCTTTTTCTCGTCCGAGTCTGAAGGAGAACGAGATCGTTTGCGGTTATAGTCGACTTCTGCCATGACGAATTCAGTCAAAGAACAAGAATGAGATGTGAGTTTGGGGATGAGGGCTTGAGAGTGATGATTATATGGAATATGGTTTGTACTGGGGAGTCGGAGGGACGGATGTCTGACGGGGAAGGGGGGTAGGAGGTAAGGAAATGGTGGATTCGAGCAGGGTAATCGCCATTGGGGAACAAAACGAACATACCTCGCAACTATCTTTCGAGCGAGCGAAGAATATCAAGCAAAAGTGAAAAGGAGAGCGGGAACACAGGGTTTGACTACACAAACATGTCACAATACAACGACACAGCCTCGTCCTTTCCGTATGAAACTACCAATTCCTTGATGAATGCCTCCCAACGTACTTCCCATGACCCCATGAGTCGCCTTTTCTCTGCTTCCCCGAGCATGGAGTGCTAAATGACGGAAAGCTTACGCGTTGAGACTAGAGAATAGTAATACGAACCACAATACTATCACGAGCAAGATGGCTAAGCATCAGGAGGCCTGTCACCTCACTGGCAACGAGAACCTTGTACGCGCTCAGTGGCATCTGCGGACGGAGAGGCATCATATCTTACCTGATAAAAATCAAAGGAGAGGCCCATATTTTGAAACATCGCGGGATCATCAGAGCTAAGAGCCACTGGGACGCCGTGATTTAAAAGTATGGGCAACGGATGCATGGGCATGGAAGCGGTAAGACGCTGTTCAAGGTGTAGTGTCAGTCACAAACAGTGAGGCGAACGTTTCGTCGTTACAAGTATCTCATTGCTAATGGCAATAATCAGAACCATGAATTTCAGAACGTCGTCATGACTCACGATATAGGACAGATTTCCAGCGCTATACCCCTCTCTCTGCATATCTGCATCAATTTAGGATGCTTTACCAAAGAAAACCTACAGAGTGTGTGAATCAACCAGTGACAACACACAGGCTATTGAATGGTACCCATGTCCTATACGCTTTGTCCCAAGCAAGATTGCGTCGTAGAGGTTCTCGTCGGCACACGTGCCATCGCCACAAGTCTCTCCGGCGTGGAGAATGAAAGGAATGTCAATGTTTAGTTCCTTCTGCCGCTGTTTAAAGGCTAGCAGTTGGTCCAAGTAATGATGTAGAGGGCGAAGGATATTCTCGTCTCCGACAAGGTCGAAACCTAAGTACGCCGCAGCCACTTTAAATGCATTTACCAAGGAGAATGAATGAAAATCCGCACCGACAATTAATTCAGGAAATGTCTGTTTCATCTGAATGCAATCCTCTAAGTGGTCCCTGAGGGTATCGCGGTCACAATCCCGAATAACGGAATAGATTATCTGAGTAAATTGTGACCAGAAATTCATAGACACCACTTGAAAACAAACGTCGAAGTAAAATACAGACCTTGGCACCAAAGAAATCAGAGTGCTCTTCCTTGAACTGGTCGACTACAAGGTTAAATGTCCTCAGCCACTCAGCATGTGGGATATTTTCCTCTCCGTCTGCACCAATCATAAATCTAAAGGAAAGCTTGAAAGGAAGCTTTCTGTGAAGAGGTAGCGGTGCTCACTTGGAACTGAAATTGATCCGTGCCTCGACATAGGATATCCCATCGTCAAAGGTCTCCTGTAGAAAGTGTCGGATATACTCTCCCCATATGGGAAAATAATAGACAAGTCTCTAGAACTGCTTGCATGTCAACTCTTTGATCTGAATTTTAGAAGGACAAACGCTATTGAGTATCGCAGCAGAGCGAAATATATCCCAGATCTGATCCCAATAAGCGTGTTGTGTCAGAGTCATCTACAGGCTTATTCTCACCCTAATATTGTTATTATGAGTGATGTATGCATCGCTCGGATTGATAGACAGCTTGCTAATGAGCCATCGATCAAATCCTTCGGTCCCTCCCAAGTCCGCGTCAAATCTTTCGCGGGCCATTGCAAGAGGTATCCAAGTATTGGGAGAATATGCTGGATCTGTAAGCGACGTTACGCTGGCGTCCGAATTGGTAGGAACTGGTCTCAAATTTGGCTGGATGCATGCCATATTGGCCAACGTAATCGATTTCGGGGAGGAAATATGAATGGCCGGGTGACGCAACGCGATGTCTAGGAGGGCCTTTCCCGCAACAGTCAAATCGAGGTGAGCGTGAAGCAGGGCTCCCTTTGGCATCTGCAGACGTTAGGGGAGTTAGTACACCAAGCGCACCGACCGAGGCGGTTGGGGTCACAGTAACCTTGGAGATGATCTGAAAGAGTTGCGTTTCCTGAATGATCCTCTTGCCTAATATTTTGTCAGTCTGGGAACGGACGAGTGTAGTATATACAAACCAGTAAGGAACTCCATTCCGGGAAACGGATGCGGAACCTCTTCTTGTTGGACACTCCACACTGATTCAGATTCGTGGGCGCGAATGCAGCGGACGATCTGATCCGCTTGGCTCTCCAAAGTGGTATTCGGTCGAATATGATCCAAGCGAAACGCTCTGTCGGCCTTGATTAATGCGTCGCGCTCTGCCTGGTAATCTTCGAGGGAGAACATGATAAAGCGCGTCGCAGTAGGCACGTGATCTATTTAGCTTGTTTGACTTCAAGGTTGAAAGGGGAAGAAGGCATCAGCCCAACATGTCCTCCGAGTCTGACGATATGAGTGAGGACGTTCTCATCATCACCGGTTGCGAGACATTCATCTAAAACAGCTTTCTCGCAGACATCTTGGAGCAACGCACGGATACACGTCCACCTAATGCCACCAAGCCACGCGTTCAGTCACGGAAGAAAACGAAAGCCGTCTCACCGGGGCCGAGCAATGTGTCCCAGGAGAAGCCCTCGAAACGCGCGCTAGATACCCATCTGGACTTCGACAATGACAATGACGACGCCGCAGATGCTGTGATCGCAAAATCGGGGTCAAAGTCCAAACCTCGCCCGAAAGCAACCGCCGTCGCGAATAGCCAGCAGGATCAGAAAGGCCGGGAAGGGGCACCAAGTTCAAAATCAGCCAAAAAACCTTCGGCCCCCAATGACGCAATGGAAGTGGATGAAGCGGAAAATGGAGTCGATGTACAAACGACCTCCCACTCCACTACAGCGGGAACGAACAACATCCACTCTCCCGAGGTGAAAAGTCGAAAGGAGCTGGAGCGGTGGAAACAGAAAGCCAAAGATGTGCGTTCACCATTCACCCATTTGTTGTTTGGAGCCCAATGACATAGGTGACAGCTCGAGGCTCAACGAGACGCGGTATCGAAGCAATTAGAAGAGCTTTGCCAAATACGCAAGACCGAACCTGAGCAACTCCTCGAGCAACTACAAATACAATACGATGAGCGTGCTCAAGGTATGTCGAGACCTGATAGTTTGTTGCGCTTAATGACCAGTTGTAGCACAGAACGCTCTCATCAAAGAGCTTACTTCCCAGTTGGCGCGGGTTGAGCCTCTGTCTCGCACGGGTCAGGCAGTCGCGCTTCACTTCCTTACAAGAGAAGCAGCCGACGAGGAGAAGCGTGCGGTAGAGCAAGACATATCACGCCTCCAAGAAGTCATCAAAGCCAAGGATAGCGTGATCGACGACAAAACAAAACGTATTACGGGACTCGAACAATTAGGTGAGCGCGGTGTTTTCACGGTCGATCCAACACTGACTTGAGGAACAATGATAGTTCAGGACGCCATTCGTGAGCGGGATGCTGAAATAGAGAGGTCAAAGGAATTACTTGCTCGGGCTGCACCCAACGGTACTCCAAACTCACGTTCCCACCCTAAGCGACCGTTTGGTATGGACGATCCAAAGATGACGGAAGTGATCAAGTTCTACGAAGACATGTCCAACCTCCTGGTTACGAATGTCAAGTTTGAACATCTACCAGACTCGGAAGAACCTGATGTCATATTTCACTGCATATACACGTACTACGAAATGGCGCGCCGAGCCGATGACATCGAGGGAGAACGTATAGGTGAAAAAAGTCGGTTTCTTAAGTGCTCTGCTGGACCATTGCTCATCAGTAACACGTCGACAGGTATTGTCTTTACCATGCGTATATTCAGTGGCTTCGGAGGTCCAAATGGCGAGCCCGCATCCGAAGATGATTTTATACACCGCCGGATCAAATACACTCCCTTGCATCTTGACAAGGAACCGGAGGTCTTTGTCAAGGGGCTAGAATACATGGGAGACTCGTTCACATTCCCTTGCGCACAACAAGGTTTATTCCTTAACTCGCTTCGCGAAAAGATAGGAGACGCTGCCAAGGATGCATCTGGATCAGGATCTGACATAGAGGAGATGGAGGTTGGGGATTGTGACTCGCAGTCCTAACGTACACTATTGCTAATATTAATTTACTCGTATACTTCTTGGCATCAAGTTTTCAACAAGGGACTTCCGACAGCCATTCTCATCCCAGCTTTGGCCCAAACCTCGATGGCATTTTGATCCCCAGAACTAAGCGCATTTTTCATAGACAGCTCAGCATATCCAGCCAAACCTCCGAGGTTGGCGCCAGCACCTACAAGGATATCTACGATATCCTTGTGTCCTTGGCGAGCCGCCTACAGTGAGTGCAGTCAGCAGAACGCAAAGTAACGAAGATTGTACTAACATAATACAAGGCAGTGTGTCCAAGAGCGTCTCTGAGATGTACAAGTGCGCCAGCTTTGAGCAACCAAGTGATGCTAGCGGTATTTCCTTGCAGTGCTGCGACGTGTAGAGGAGAACGGCCAGAGCCAGCTTCAAGGCAATTCACAATACCTCCCGGAATGGAGACTGGTGTGACATCTTCTGCCTCCCATGCAGCCGCGACATCCATACAAAATTTTAAGTTCTCTACGTCGTCATGGGCAGCAGCAAGGTGCATGAGCAGGGGAAGGAGGGCTGTTTCAGTCGATGCTGTCTCACTGGCAGTGCCTGACCACGACGCAGCAGCATTCAGAGCATCGTTTTCCACTGGAGGAGAAAAAGTAATCTTGGGTATCTGGTGCGCCGAACTCGAGTTAGACAGTCGCACAAACTGTGTCAAAAGTCCTTGAACGCTGGGTAGGTCAGCTGCAGCAGTTGGCCGTCGGGTCGGTGGTGGAAGTGAGGGACGTGTGAGTTCACCGCGTAGTGGCATGCTGATCAGTTCCCTAACTTGATCGATACTGAGTTCGGGTTTAGATAAGAGGTAAGCGAGTTTCGCGAGCGCGCACTATTTACCAAAAGCTTAGTTTTGCAATATAGGTGCGATTGAGAGTTGTGTTACCTCTGGCGTCATATCCCCACCTGGAACAACGCCCACCTTCTGGAGGGTTCTGCCAGTCTCATATGCGTCAGAGACGGAACCCTTCAGACACTGCGTTATCGCAACAATGATGATCCCAGAGTCACATGCCTGCTTAAGAGCAGCCATTAGATCTGACCTCTGGGGTGCATTGCCAGTGCCGAAAGTCTCAAGTACAATTCCACGGGTTGGCGGAGCTAGGAATGCACGAACGGTGGCGTCGCTCATTCCAGGGAACAGGCGAAGAGTTGCTGAAGAGCGATGAAATACAGAAACTAGTAAGCCAGTTTAGCCACTTACCAACGTGGGGGCTCATTTCTGCAAACGCAGATGACGATCAGTGAGGTCCGTGGTAATAATAATCGACCAACTTTTATGAGCTCTGAAGCGACACATATTCATTTGCCTCAATACTTCATTCCAGTTCACCACGATATCAATCCCAACTGTTGAAGGGCGAGAAAAGATCAGTGAGGAGTGCAGACTCGGAAAAGAAGGGAGAGACCGTCAACTAGGGGAGGAAAGTTTGGGCTATGAAAGGCATTCAGATCGTAGGAGGATGTTTTCGAAACTCGATTCCCCCGGTAGAGCGTGTGGTTAAAGTATAGGCAACACTCTAAAAATGATGATGATACACCCATGACCGGGACAACGTATGAATACCTGGTATAATATAATGTCCTGCAATAGTTAATGCCCCAAGGAGATTATCTACAGCATCGTTTCGAAGCTGCGACAGGGGTATTTGCGCGCCAGTCAGAATCTGACAAGCAGCGAGAGCCCTCATGTGATTTATTTTGAACACACAGATGAAAGAAAACCAACCACAGTTTTTCCAAGATCTTCAAGCAAGAAGCTCAGTGCGCTGGAAGAGTAAGACATCGTATCCGTTCCATGAAGGACCACGAATGCATCGAAATCCATGTAGTTGAGTTCTATCTCCGTCGCAATACGAATCCAGTCTGCGGGAGGTCAGGGGAGAGCTACGTGTAAAAGGAGGCCATATGCACCGTCTATCTCAATATTGCTGCTGTCCAGTAAAGGATCCCACTAACTTCCGAAGTTCGCCATTGGTTTGTTCCATTGATCCTACTTACCACATACCTCGAGAACAGCATATCGGATACACTTCCCGCTACTAAAGCCAGGTGCGGCACTTCTGGGAGTGACCAAACTAGGAAGCCTCGCTTGATAAATATCGTCTGAAAGCTTTTCGCATTGAATTATATCTATGGGCATTTTGCTCGTGTCGGGAGCAAGATTCGCTACTCTGCCGATGGGACGCAATGACTTGACGCATAAGGTGGGATGGGAGATACTGAAAGAGGGAGGAGTCTCTGTGGCCAATGGACTGGATCTCCCGCTGGATGACCATTCCCTGTAGCCTTTGACGGAGCCTGCATGTGAAAAGAGGGAATCCTGGAAAGGATCGTGAAACCGTTTCTGACTTTTGAGTGTCTCTGTGAGGAAGAACGGCTCAGGTACGTATCCTTGGGGGCTCAGGAGCATTCCAATCGTTCCACCGGTGTATATGACGAGCACCCTGGCCTCGTCCGACGGCTGTGAGAGTTCCATGGCAAAAGTCGGTTCAAACTCCGATCGACATCGCGCTGAACTCGACAACCATGCAAGCGATCAGGTCCGTCTTCGAGAACAAAAAAGCTAATGTATATGTCTGATCCTAGGTATTGGAGCATCGCTGACAAGCGGGACAGGGAACTTGTGCTCTGGTGACCTTCGTCACCGCAGGATACCCAAGATCAACCGATACTGTTCCCATATGTCTAGCCATGCAGAAAGGAGGCGTCGACATCATCGAACTAGGAGTTCCCTTCTCAGATCCAATCGCTGACGGCCCTGCCATTCAAGAAACCAATACGGTTTGCCCACTTCCTCTTGCTTGCCTGCTTTTGTATTCAAGTACGCCAGATCGCGGTTCACAACGACATCGATTACGCTACTGTGCTTGGTCAAGTCAGGGAAGCGCGTCAAAAGGGTCTAACTATCCCCGTATTGCTCATGGGTTAGTCGCTGTTAGCACTACCCACCTCGAAATTCGGCGTCACTCATTGTGCAACTGCAGGTTACTATAATCCTATGATCGCCTACGGGGAAGAAAAAGCCATTCTGGATGCGAGAGAAGCTGGTGCTAACGGATTTATCATGGTAGACCTCCCGCCTGAAGAAGCCATCAACTTCAGGGATAAGTGCCAGAGAGCCGAGTATGTCCGTCATAATCTTCCTAGCTTTCCGCTGACGGTTTCTAGCATGTCCTACGTCCCACTTATAGCTCCATCGACGTCCTTGCATCGGATTACATTCCTTACGTCCATTGCAGACTCTTTTATTTACGTGGTTTCTCGGGTACATATAATCTACATTTCCCCCCGCCATTCACTGAACCATCCACAGATGGGTACTACCGGATCATCCGTGAAGGGAACAATCAATAGCGAGCTCCCGGACATCGTTGCCCGTGTGCGAAAGGATACCTCTATCCCCATCGCGGTCGGCTTTGGGGTGGCGACGCGGGCTCATTTCGAATACGTTCAAAACGCCGGCGCCGATGGTGTGGTCATAGGAAGTCGTTTAGTCACTATCATCAAGCAAGCGCCTTCGGACGCCATTCCAGACACGGTAGAATCGTTCTGTCGTGAATTCAGCCAGGATGAATCTTTTCCGCTGACTGGGTCCCAGCCGGTCTCATCGGCACCGGCTCCTTCCAACTCAGAAAAGGTCATCCCTCAAACAACTTCCCTGCCAGCCAGATTCGGGCAGTTTGGGGGTCAGTTCGTTCCGGAGGCATTGTTCGACTGCCTTCTTGAACTTGAAGAAGCACACAAATTGGCTCTCAACGATCCCGAATTCTGGAAGGAGTTCGAAAGCTACTATGGTTATATGAACCGTCCTTCAAAATTGTATTTTGCAGAGTCCCTTACAAAGCATGCCAACGGTGCTCAAATCTGGCTGAAGCGAGAAGATCTGTACGTACGCTCCTAGCTGTATTTCTCTGCAAACTTACAGCTTATATAGGAACCATACCGGTTCACACAAGATCAATAATGCTATTGGCCAGGCAAGTGGTCCGCTTTAGATGTACATTGTGTTGTGAGCTCGACAATAAATAGATCCTTCTCGCAAAACGTTTGGGTAAGAAGCGAATCATTGCGGAGACTGGTGCTGGACAGCATGGCGTTGCAACCGCCACTGTATGCGCCAGATTCGGATTGGAGTGTGTAGTGTACATGGGTGCCGAGGACGTAAGACGACAAGCGTTGAATGTCTTTCGGATGAAAATGCTGGGCGCGACGGTACGTTACCGGCCTCTCGACCTTGCGTAGTTCTTCGACAGTTCCGTTTCAAAGGTTATTCCAGTCGAGTCGGGATCTCGGACACTCAAGGATGCGGTCAACGATGCATTGCGTGACTGGGTAACCAACCTAGCTACCACACATTACCTCGTTGGGTCATGCATTGGACCCCACCCTTTCCCCACTATCGTCCGCGATTTCCAAAAAGTAATAGGAAAGGAAATCAAGTCGCAGCTTTACGAAGCCAAAGGAAAACTCCCCGATGTCATCGTTGCTTGTGTTGGCGGTGGGAGCAATGCGATTGGCACATTCTATGAATTTATACCTGACAAGGACGTCAAATTGATCGGTGTGGAAGCTGGTGGCGAAGGTTTGTACTTCAATATTTGGCGAATCGCAATCTGACGACGAGGGTCAGGCCTCGATGGCGATCGACACAGTGCCACGCTTTCCAAAGGAACACCTGGCGTGCTTCATGGAGTGCGGACCTATATCCTACAATCTAACGTTGGTCAGATAATCGAAACACACTCCGTCAGCGCAGGCCTAGATTACCCCGGAGTTGGACCAGAGCACGCTTGGTTGAAAGATTCTGGTCGTGCAGAGTACGTGGCCGCGACAGATGAAGAGGCACTGAGAGGATTCCGCCTCATCACGCAACTCGAAGGGATTATTCCCGGTTAGTGGATATTCCTGTCATTGAATGATCGCTAAAGGGCAGTTAGCATTGGAATCATCGCACGCCATCTGGGAAGGGGTTCAGCGGGCGAAGATGCTGCCAAAAGAGATGGATATGGTTATAGTGAGATGGTTTTGAGCCGTTGTGGTCGACTGAGCTAACTCCTTTCATTGCAGTGTCTATCCGGGAGGGGTGATAAAGATGTTGAGCAAATTTCTCAGTTACTTCCCGGAAAGTGGGCGGATAGGCTTGACTGGCATGTTTAGCAATTGATCAGATCTGGAGCAAGGCGCCAGCTTGTAGTAGAATGAAACGAGAATGTGTACCTTTTTGTAGTTGCTGTTTATGGAAAGTTAGGGGTATGACTCGGACCCATCGTACAATTGAACTCCTCGAGGTTCGGATGGCTACGGAACCTTCAGAAGCAGCAAACCAAAGAGTCGTTGAAAACCTTGCAGCCAAACTCCAGCGACGGTCAGTCGCGCCGCGTCCAAATCCCGGCTCGAGTTCATCTCCTCGTTCCATAGTCAGGTTGTCGGATCCCGAGAAACGGCACTAGAAACCCTCCTCGTGCTTCGTCAGGTCGTCTCCAAGGCCCGTTTTTCCAACATCGATCAGTTAGTCGAAATAATCCGCTTCGTGGGCCGAAAATTAGTAGTCGCCCAACCAAAAGGTATGAGTAGACATCTACGTCGGATCTCACTTGACCATCGTTCATCCATCAGAGTACACGGTAGGAAATACCGTTCGCAAAGTGTTGCATCACATCAGGGAAGAATATCATACCGCTACCCAAGGGACGACAGCGTCGCCGGCCTCGAAACCCTCGTTCTCGATCGCAAAGTTTGTTTCACAAGGACAGCCCCGCAAACAAGCTACGCCCCAAAAGATCTCCCATGAGGCGCGAGGTACCTTGAAAGAAAACGACCCAGATGATCCCGATGCATTTGCGCGTGCGCTAAAGCCTGTACTCATGGAAGCTATACAAGACGTCTTTGATGAGCTCGAGACCGTATACGACAACATATCCAAGAATGCAAAAGATCACATACACTCCGAGTAAGTTGTCTCTTTATATTGATCCTTTATCACTCGTCGGGTTTACGTGGAATGGCGTGTCCAGTGAAATCATTCTTACAATAGGAAAGTCGAGTACCGTATCGGCATTTTTGAAATCAGCCGCTCCTTATCGGAAATACACCGTCATCGTCGCGGAGACTGCACCATCGTCAGTGCTTCGTTCCTTTTGTCCCAGTACGGATTTTGACCCTTGCCTGTCTGACAGATATAGCGGCCGCGAGATGGCCGAGTCACTCTCATCGACGGGCATATCCACAGTCCTCGTTCCTGATTCTTCGATATATGCCCTCATGTCCCGAATAAACAAAGTCATACTTGGCGCGCATGCGATCCTTGCTAACGGCGGAATGTTCGCCATTACGGGATCACTTCTGGCCGCTACAGCTGCTCGCGCACACAGCACGCCGGTCGTCGTTTGTGCAGGACAATTCAAGCTTACTCCCCAATGGAATTTATACCATGAATACGGTGCTCTCGATTTCGGAGATCCCAGTAGTGTCCTCGGGTTCGAAGAGGGAGACCTGGTAGATAAAGTGGACGTCGTGAATCCATTTTATGATTATGTACGGCCAGAGATGATCGATGCATATGTTACGAATGAGTGAGTCTCGTGCATCCTGTCTCTACTTGGATTGACCATCTCCACAGTGGCGACCATCCGCCATCGTCGGTTTACCGACTTATCAAGGAAGCTTACGATGACGAGGACTACGAGCTCTAGCGAAGCTACGGGATGTGGGCCGTCTGGTACTTCAGAATACTCTTTGCAGTAGATCGACTACTTTGCTTTGGTGCTCAAAATGTCGAAGAAGGCTTCCTGTGGCAGATCCACACTACCGATCCGCTTCATACGCCGTTTACTTTCTTTTTGGTTCTCTAGATGTTTCATTTTGCGTTCGTAATGACCTATAAAACGAAACGATAGATTAGCGAGGCAAACAGTCCCCAGCGGGTTAATGCCCACCTCCATATAAACCCGCCGTGACGTCGGCGCGCAACGCTTTCAATGTTTCACGAGCAATGATCTTTTTGCCAATAGCTGCTTGAATTGGAACCTCAAACAGTTGACGGGGAATAACCTTGTCTAGATGCAATCAGCGTCAAGCAAGATGACCGAAAATCAAAATAACCACTTACGCAACTTCTTGACCCACATCCTCCCAACTTCTTGTTGTGCAGATCGATGCACAATCAATGCGAGGGCATCCACTGGTTTTCCATTCAGGAGGAAGACCATCTAGCTTGGACTGAATTGAGCCCAAGTCATAGCATACGGTTCATGTCCTCACCTTGGAGAGATTACTCCGCTTATATCCAGCATCCTCATAACTGTGTATCGTAAGCTTGTGCTGGTCCAGAAATGAGAAACAAAGGTGTTACACACTCAAAACTCGCATATCCGGAACTCTTGCTCTTGAGTTTGTCAAAGAAGTCAGTAACAATCTCGCTCAAGGGGATTGTGCACGTCAGGATGATGCGGGCAGATGCGGTCGCCCCAGCATCTAAATAACGATGATCCAAGTCTTCTGCACGGCGTGCAAAACACAGCTTCATCATCTCGCCAAGGTAATCTGAGGGAAAATCTAGCATTAGCAGAAATATATAACAAATGCACCAGACCTCCGGGAACTATGATCGTTGCCTTGACCACCGGTTCTTGAACTTCTTTGACACCCGACGAAGAGTCTAACAGATCCGGGAACTCTGTGGGATTGCTGACGGTGACAATTTTGTCTTTATAAACGACTGTCAATCTCATCATTAGTTGCTGTGCTCTCAGTGAGAAGGTGCCAATGCACCATTGTAAGGCACGGTAGGAGCAGTAACAATGATGTTTGCATCATACTCATCCTCAAGACGCTGACGAAACACGTCCATGTGCAAAGTTCCAAGGAACCCGAGACGGCAACCTTGTCCCAACGCGGAGGATGATTCTCGTTGAACCGAGACGCTTCGGTCAGTAAGCGTTAGCTGGACATGCGCTGCTTGAGAGGTGGAGCGAAAAAAGTGCAAAAGACAGGAACGTACATGTCTGATAGATTCTTCGAGTTTGATGAAGTCGTTCGTGTCCACGGGGAAAATACCGGCATAAACCTGAGAACTCGTAAGAAATGAATTGCAGGAAAAAAGCCATGCAAGCCATGCACACCATGGCTTTCGCAGGTCGAAAACCTGGCATTGGATCTACTAGTGCACCAACGCGGTAGAGAGTATCTCCGACGTGAGCTAGACGAACACCTAAGTAAGGATTCCGGTAAACGAAATGCAGTCCCACAAACCTTCCGATGAATCTTTCATGTTACAAGCTATGTAACCGACTTGCCCAGGTCGTAGGCTCGCAGTAGAAAGCTCTTCCGGGTACATAATGCCAACTTCCTGTACTTCATATTTCTTTCGAGTATGACAAGACGTAATTTTATCACCTGTCAACATGAAAACGAAGCTAAATAAGTTTTTGAATGTATGTGGGCCTGTATGTACCTTTACAAATCATCCCATCGTGAAGGCTCACGAGTGAGATGACGCCTCGGTATCGATCATAGCTACGATAATATAATTTAATGTCGGCAAGCATAACTCCAATCAAGTGCTTACTGAGAATCAAACAACAAAGCCTTTAGAGGCCTTTCTGCAGATGCGGTTGGAGGAGGTATTCGTTCAACGATGGCTCTAAGCACAGCCTCCACACCCTGACCAGTTTTGGCGGAAATTTGCAATACATCGACGGGGTCTACACCGAAGGTAGACTGCAACTGTAAAGCAACGCGCTCGGGTTGTGATGCAGGCATGTCGATCTGCGCGGGCCTCCGTTGAAGAACTCGGAGGTCCAACGGGAATTGAAATGCAGACCTTATTAAGAACAGGGATGATCGCCAGGCCTCTCTCTTTCGCGAAGTGAAATACGGAAATTGATTGCGCTTGGACACCTTGCGTCGCGTCTACTAGTAAAAGTGCGCCTTGAGAAGCCGCCAAAGAACGCGAAACTTCCCATGAAAAGTCAACATGTCCCTGGATGAGATCAGAATAAAATATAAAGTGCTATACGTGTGAATCTTACGGGGGTATCAATAAGATTGAGGAGGTATTTCTGTGCATTGACGGTATACACCATACTGACGACAGGTGGTAAGGCAATTTTCTAAGGCGCAAGAGGGGATATTCACCTCGCTGTCTGAGCCTTGACTATGCGCTGCTGCGTGAATAAACTTGTTTTTTCGTCAAATTTCAAAGATACCCCACCAGTAATTCCGCGGTCCCGCTCGACTTTGAGTTTATCCAGGACTTGTTGGTTGGAACCAAAGGCTTTCTTCGGAATGGTACCTGTAAGCTAAGGGATTGTTGGTAAAGGTGACCCGCGAAGAGTTGCGCACGATTGCACCTCCAGTAGTCTAAGTAGGGGGGTAAGGTGTAGCATGACCGCGACACGAAGAAGCTGACTGACCGATCGGCCAAGGTGGATTTACCATGGTCTAGAGTGAGTGAGAGTGTGCACGACTAAACAGATTAATACAAGAAAAATACCGATGTGAGCAATGATGGAAAAATTCCTGTAGAAATCATCGTTCATGGTTCTCCGGCCAGATTTTGTGCGGAGAAACTTACCTTATGACGTCGCACGGAAATTGGGCTGTATCAACAGATTTTTGTACGGACGAGGAGACGGAGAAGGAGCAAGACCGAGGCGAATACCGTAGGATGACTTTGCGCCATACCTGGAGCATCCCAGAATACAACTTGGAACACTAGTGCCAGTACTAATATACGCTTGCTTAGTCAGCGAAGGTCTCAAGGTCGACGATCATGTCTCTCCAAGAGGTATCCGAGACGCGCAAGGCACGGCTGGTTACACTCAGAAATAAAAAGGAGGGACGTGGAGGTGCTAACAATGGGTGCGCCGCGCGTCGCTGTGCGACCAGCGTTTGCTGACGCGTGCTGTGTAGCGAGTCTGTGCTGCTGAATCGGAACTTTGATCCAGAGACACGGACGTTGAGAAAGCACACACAAAATGGAAGGTTGACGCAAGATACTGTAGAAAAGGACGTCGAAGGCATGGCGGAGAAGATCATTACGGAGGACGAGCAGCGAAGGGCTCAGGAACTTGTGGGTGGAGCTACAAACCCACACGGTGTACGACTGAGCGCTCGCAGGACGTGTTCAACATCGCGCCAAAACGGCCGAACTGGGATCTCAAGAGAGAAACAGAGAAGAAGCTTGCAAAGCTCGAGAGAAAGACACAGGAAGCAATTCACACGCTGATCAGTGAGTGTGCGATACAGTACGTGGACATTGTGGGTGATGACACGGATGAGCAGGACAGCGACTGGCGGTACAAAAGGGGCAATCAGAAGATGTGCTAGGGGCGATGAATGCAGAAGAGCGTGCGCTCGAAGCAGAGGAGGAGGAGGAGGAGTAGTTGGTACTGGACATGTGTACATACCGCATTTGGTATGTGATATCGAACAGCCGAGTATTAAAGGCGATGTGAGCGTGTACGTCCCTTTCCATGGCCTCTGCAGAGTCTGATCCCGCCCTGCGTCGAGTCCCCTCCCTCGTCTCTTATTGTCAGCGTGGTGAGCATCCCTCCTCCTCCTCCTCCTCCCCTTTCCCATCAATACTCACCTCGCCTTCCAGTCCTCTCTGCCCATGCAGAAGGTATGTTCTTCCTCTTCCTCGTTCTTGCCCTTATCACCCCAACAGCCATAACTTGTCTTGGTGATGATGTACGGTACGATGTCGTTAAACCAGTGCTCGAGTGCTGCTCCGCAGATACCCTGCTCCGGTTGGAGCAATCCTCTCCGGTCAGTCCACCTCGCAGTCATCGCGGCATCCGCTCATCCTCCATGCAGTATCTAGAACAAGAGACCTCAGGCACGTTCGCCTTGAGCGCCAGATCTGTTTCCCCTCGTCTCTGACTCGATGTTCCCAGATCTCTGGGAGTGTCTTTGCTTCAAGTCCTATCCTTTACTTGCCGAACAGCTCGCACAAAGTGTCGACCAACAACCAGAATCCTGGCGCGATCAATATTTCGTATGTCCCCATTTTCGTAGGCTCAAGTACGCCGTTTCACATACTCTACACAGCTTCTCCGCGAGGCCGAAGCACATCGACTCGAAGAAGTCGCATCCAGGCTCAGAAATCAACGCATGGAGGCCGCAGAGCGCAAGAAAGAACGAGAGGTCAAATTAACTGACAGATTGCCTCCCGCCAAGCGTACTCGCGCATGTAAGCGTTACCTTGCTCTGGCTTTGCAAGCACGACTGACGCCTCAGCCAGGGGGATCATCTAACCAACCAAAGTCTCTCTTCCAGAAAACAAAGAACGAAGCGACGAAACTTCGAAGGTCACTGTATACGCCTCGGTTACCCCCTCAAATATCCCACGGCAAGGCAATTGGCCCCACGACTGTAAGCCCACGCATGGCTCCATCAACGCAAGTTGCCAATGGTCGGATAACGGTCAAAGCTGTTGACATCAGTCGGCCCTCGGCTTCGACGCCGCAAACAACTCCTCTTCGCCCCGCTCAATCCAGCAACGCTACGAACCCTGTTTCCAAGAAAGACCTGTCTCCGTCGAAATTTCCATCGCATCCATTACAACAGCCGACCGAGTCTCGTCCTTTCAAGCCACCAATACAAAAGAGGGACCCAATGGCATCGCTATTCATGCCAAAGCACCGGGCCTTCTCACAGCTCCCCTCTCAAGCAGGAAATAATAATCGCAGCGAGCCTGCTCGGTGACATGACCACGTGTGATGTTGTAGCTGAACATGTCTTAAACATACCCAGGGTACTATGACAGTGTCATGATGAGTATCTATTCTCAGGAAGTAAACGTTAGTTCTTGTATTCTATGTAGCACCGTAGATTCATGCATCCCTAGCTACCGCATTTCCCCCGCCTTTTCGTATGACACTTTGTATGAGGAAACTTCCGAGTCGTTAGTTATAGAGCATAAATACTACTTATAACGGCTGTCAACTGACATGCCAAGTATTGTGTAGGCCAACCGTGTCGTCTGTCCCATTCGCATTTGCGTGCTCCATTACCACAGGTCGGTCATCCAAAATATCCGGGTCATTCCTACCATTGACTCCCACAGCATCGACGCCAGTCGGAACCGTCCTCTTCTTGACATGGTCAGCTCTCAGTGACTCGACGTAGGCCAAGTATCCCTCATCAACACCCCCTGTGACATATTCGCCCGTAAAGACCGAACAGTCAAAGGTTTCAATTGATGGATTAAATTGGCGGACGGACGCAATCAAGTCCGGAAGCTTCTGAAAGACGAGGAGATCTGCGCCGATGGCCCCTGCGATTTCTTCAGTCGTTCGACCATATGCGACGAGTTCTGAACGCGATGGCATGTCGATGCCATATACGTTGGAATACCTGCGCAGCAGATCGAAGGGCGGACGCTTGGAGTCTGGTGGTAGGACATACCGTATTGGGGGTGAACAACTCGCAACGATGACTTTCTTCGCGCCAACGTCCTTTGCCATCTGAATAATCTCCTTGGACGTTGTACCTCGCACAATTGAATCTGAAAGAAAAACAAGTTATTGTTGTCAGCGACCCTCACAGGACTGCGAGACACACCATCAACTAGCAGAACATTTTTATCGACGAACTCGAGCGCCATAGCGTTGAGCTTTTTCCTCACACTCTTCTTCCTGCATGTCATTAGTATGGACAAATCGGTAACAAAAATATAGGGACGTACCTCATTTGTTGTCCCGGCATGATAAAAGTTCTGCCAATATATCGGTTTTTGATGAACCCCTCCCGGTAGGGTAGTTGAAGCTTCTGAGCCAAGTTCAACGCAGCGACACGCGATGTATCAGGCACCTAATATCAACGATATGTGGACAATAATATCGCTTGAAGGGACGGGAAAGTATACTAACGGGGATAACGACGTCTGCGGTGATGTTGTTCTCGAGTAAAACTTTGCGCACTTCTTCTGCGAGCGCATCACCCATCGCCATCCGACTCCGGTACACGCTCACGCCATCCAGTACGGAATCTGGTCGGGCAAGATAAACGAATTCAAAGATGTCGGGTGCAAACGTTGCCGGTTCAGTAACGACGCGTCTCGAAACATTCGAGCGAGTGATGATGACAGCTTCACCTGGGAGGGAATTAGTACCCCCGGACGACAGTGGAGAGTAACAGACATACCGGGCTTGACATCCTGCCAGTCATTGAAGCCACCAGCATCGGCGACAATACTTTCGCTTGCAAACAGCCAATCCTTGCCGATAGCAGCTCTCCGAGATGCCATCCCGACGGGTCGGATCCCATTCGGGTCCCTGAAGGCGATGATCCCGAATCCAGCAATCATCGCAACACAAGCATACGCGCCCCTGCATTGCTTCATCAAACCTCCGATGGCGGTGAAAATATCCTCTTCGTTTATGCGAAACTTGCCAGTTTGTTGCAGGTTGTTAGCAAAGATGTTTAAGAGTAGTTCAGAATCGGACGACGTGTTGATGTGCCGGTGTGCTGCGGCATCCATGTATTGGAGCAAGGGCATACTGTTGATGAGATTCCCGTTCTGCGGGGTAATGCCGGATGAATAGACGTTTCTGGCGATCAATGTAAGACATACATGTGCGAGAACGATACCATAGGGCGAGTTTACGTAGAAGGGTTGGGCCTCTGCATGACCGGAGCTGCCAGCCGTCGGGTATCGAACTTGAAAAGATGCCAAAGATTAGATGGTGCCTAGCGCTTATCAGGGAATCTCACCGTGACCGACGCCCATACCACCGATCAATTTTCCAACGGCCTTGTCATCGAGTACGTCTCGGACCATTCCATTCGCTTTGCATTGGTACAAACGGCCTTTCGGGCCGCAGGTGACGATGCCACATGCATCTTGGCCGCGGTGTTGTAGCATAGAAAGACCCTCACAAATCTCAGCAGCTGCATCGATAGTGGGGTCTTGCAAGAGTAGTCCTAGTATGCCACACACTGGGGGGGACCATCAATCTAGGAACTTGGTAAGCTGGAACGAAACGTACTGGCGAGCGAGCTTTTGGGTAAGGTGGAAGGGTGAGGTCTGTAAACGTGTGGACGGAGCTTGTCCTTTAAACCTCGGACAACTGGATCTGCATCTTTTTTTTTTTTTTCTCGTAAGGGGTTTGCTGAGGTGGTGTTCGGGTATGACCGGATAAAACTAATGCATATGTTCAGCCATTCGGTCCCGCACGCCAATGAGGTGTATCTCCATGGACGACATACAAACCAATCACTGAAACACTTGGCTCATGAGCTGGTAACCGACAACACCCGGTCCATACCTTCGGACATGTCATCACGAAAAAAATTTCATCAGTCAGCACACCGATTCCATTATATGCAATAGTGCGCGGTTGAACGCGGATTGTATTCTTCAGATACTACGATAAGGATATATGGGTTATACGTCTGTCGTTTGCGTGTAGTGGATGATGGGCTGCTGCCCGGGTACTAGGTTGTCAGTCTGGTGGCCTTCCCTGGGCTCATTCTACAGGATACCCAAAGAGGCCGGAAGTGTTGTCTACAGGCGTGGTGATGCAGCAATGTGCGGAAGGATGAACTTCCGATGCCAGGCAAAATAAATACAGTGTACCACGGATACGAATCACGAAACGGAATCAGACAGCGAGCTTCTTGGGTTTCTCCCAGGAATAGTCTGGATTGCCAAAGTGACCGTAGGACGCAGTGCGCAAGTATACAGGCTTCTGGAGGTCAAGCTCGCGGACTGTGCAAAATATATTAAAAGAATGTCCAGGATGGAACACCAACTTACCCATGACACCAGGTCTGAGGTCCCAGTTCTTGTGAATAATCTCAACAAGCTCTTCATTTGACTTCTTGCCCGTACCGTAGGTGTCGACATAGATAGACAAGGGCTCAGCAACACCGATAGCATATGAGAGCTGTACGAGAGCACGGCGTGCAAGACTAGCAGCAACAAGGGACTTGGCTAAAGTTAATCATCAGCATGAAGATCGTTCAATAAAACGGCCTTTTACCAATCCAGCGGGCCGTGTAGGCAGCCGAGCGGTCGACCTTGGAAAAGTCTTTGCCAGAGAAGGCACCTCCACCATGGGCCCCCCAACCGCCGTAGGTATCAACAATGATTTTTCTGCCGGTCAAACCAGCATCACCCTGTGGACCACCAATAACAAACCGACCTGAGGGTTGGATCTGATACCTTTATCAGTATCAAAATTGAGTGAGTGAGAAAGTACGCATACGTGGTAGATGGTGTGCTCGTCAAGAAATTTAGCAGGGATCACCTCCTTGATGATTTTTTCCATAATTTCCTTCCGAAGGTCTGGGGTTGAAATCTCCTCAGCATGTTGCGTCGAGATGACAATGGTATCAACTCGAAGAGGGATCATGGCACCACCATCGGTCTTGTACTCGATAGTAACTTGGGTCTTGGAGTCAGGTCGCAGCCAGGGCAGTCGTCCAGAGCGACGAGCCAAGGCCATTGCCGCATTGAGCTTGTGGGCAAGCATGACCGTCAAGGGCATGTATTCCTCAGTCTCATCGGTAGCATAGCCAAACATGATGCCTTGGTCACCGGCACCGTGTGCTTCCAGAGAGCCGTGATCAAGACCCTGGGCAATATCGGGTGACTGCTGTTCGATCGCCACAAGAATATTGCATGTCTTGTAATCGAAGCCTTTTGACGAGTCATCATAGCCAATTTGCTTGATCGTGTTGCGGATGACATTCTGATAGTCAACCTGGGCCTTGGTTGAGATTTCGCCGAAGACCATGATCATGCCGGTCTTGGAGGCGGTCTCACAGGCGACCTTTGACCAGGGGTCTTGTGCGAGACATGCATCAAGCTAATCAACTGAGTGAGAAAGCAAATTCAACATGTGATATGATACTCACGATGGCATCGGAGACCTGGTCGCAGATCTTGTCTGAGAGACGTTAGAAGAGAACAGTCACAACGTCGCGCCGAACACACCTGGATGGCCTTCACCGACGGACTCGGACGTGAATAGGAAGTGCCCTCGGGGAAGAGGAGAGCGTGAGGTACCGTTGGGAGCCATTGAAAACGACGGTATGGAGGTAAGGAAACAAGAAACGTTGGTGTTGGTTGAAAATGTCAGGTTGGAAATTAAAAGGAATCCATAGCTTATCTAATATCACGCCATTATATAACCGACGCCACCTCATATATGATTGGTACTACTAGAACAGTCCAACCCCGAGAGGATCCGTATTAACCATGGATTGTTTCTGCTCTTCTTGCTCAACTTTCTTCTCACCACTCGACCGCGTGGGACCCATCCCTACGCCGGAACCCAGGCTTGTGATGTGAGGGAGATTACTCGTGCTTCGCACATACGGCGAACTTCGAGTAACCGCTAGGTCCGCTGCAAGTGATCCTGTGTCCACCACATCCCAGGCAGAATTCAGTGGTTTCGGGGAGTGCGAACGAGTAGTACTCCAGGGATTGTGGGTTGGTAATGCTGGTACGGATGAAATTGTCTGTGGCTTCACGCTGTCCCAGGGGTTATATGATGGTCCAGAGAGAGTTGAGAACGATTTTCGGGTGTCAACATCGTGAGGTTGGAGTTCAGAAGTTTCGATGACGTTGTCCTCAGTTCCAGTTCCTCCTTGGGGAGTTTTGAAATCTTTGGTAACTCCATCATATGCCTCCTGTACGACCGAGAATGCTGCAGTGGCGTTCGAGGATAACTTTCCCCAGACAGACTTCACCCCCCTGCTGGAAAAAAAATCTGTGGGATTCGAGTTTCGCGCGCGACCCTGGGACAAGGAATTACTGTTGGATGAGCTTGGTTGCATCGGAGGCCACGAAGCCTTGAGAGTCGTCGATGCCCCCACGCTTGTGAAACCCTCAGCTACTCTCTGGGGAAGATCGGGTAGGGATGACCACAATCCCTGAAAGCTGGAAGATAAACCCTCGGTGGTGGTAGATCTAGAGGGCGACGGTGAAGGGGAGGGGGATGGCATAATTGAGGGGGGATTGAAGGTGGGTGGTAGCGACGGCGGCGGAACTTCCCCACATGAACCTGCAGCATCGTTGTCGAGACCTCCAACAGCAATGGAGGCTTCGGGCTCGTCTTTGAGTTGGGAGGTTACGATCTTCCCATTCATTTCCTCGTCCGTGCGACCGTAAAGTTCAAACCAAAAGCGAACGTCCTTGGGATTAGGGAATAGTACTCCCATGTCTACTTTGCCATCTCTGCGTGCTGGATCATCCAATGAGGTGTCATACAAGGGGTTCTTGTACTTCTCCGCTTGTGGTGACGAGTTGAGAAAGTCCCAGAGGCTTGCGGTACGTTCCGACGGGACCGTTCCGTCTTCTCCATACCTGCGTTCTCGCTCGCAGTTATACAGAAACGTTCCGAATTGGCAGGAATAAAGGTGATAGTGGATCGTACGTAGGAAGGACTCATTGAATTCAAATCGTTCAGGAAACTGCCGCAGCAGCTGACGAACGCATTCCAGGAATTGATGGAAAGCAGGACTCGTCTCTTTGATATGATGTTGAGACGCGAAGCGGTTTTGAACCGAAGCGAAAAACGCTTGGGCGGCATCTGCACCACCACTGCCATTCGCTGTATCTGACAAAGACGTGAAAAACTTTTCAGACGATAGATGACCGCATCGATCCAAGAATCGGTGTCCAAAAGATATCCAATCCTTTTCGACGAGTATTTGAAAGCCGCGCATTGTGCGATAGTATGGGTCCAAGCAGAGTTGAGCGAGAGCAGATAGTTGAGAGGTCCGATCCCATCCGTCGGAGCAGTGGATCAGAACATGAGACGAGTTGACATGTATATTTCGAACGATGAGGAGCGTGGCTTCCATTATATTTGACATATGACGGAGCCAGCCGGATCGGCGTAGTGCCTGGCGGTCCAAGATAGCGAGCTGCAGTGCTTCCCCAGGAAGGTATCCGCTCACGCTAGCGGCCACCGTGTCCGCTTCGCGAAGAGCATCCACAACTTTGCCTAGTGATTCGCGCATAGCATGGATATGGTCGATGCCAGAATAGGTCTTCTTTGCATCCTTGTAATGTTCCATGTTTTCCGTGCCAGCGCCCCTAGCAGTGTTTGCAACGGCATTCGCTGTCGGGCGAGCATCTACAATCAAATTTGTGGTAGTTGCACCATAAAGTGGGCCACTTGACGTTCGAGATTCGGGATGGTGATGGGTTTGAAAGATCGCCTCCACAAGTTTTTCATCCTGGACAGAACGGTTCTGTTTGATTCCAACCATGGGTTGACTTGAGCGAGTTATGCTAGCCTGCGTGCGTTGCGTAAGGGACCTTGTTTCATGAACAAAACAAGGGTAGTTACGTGGTTCGCCCAGTGCAAGTAAGTGAGAGCAGGTAATCTACATTTGCTCCTGTATTTTGATGCGTACTGAAGCGTAGAGTCACTTATCCGTGTCGGGACAACAAAACGAGAAGGGTATGTTGGGCTAAACTAGGAGACCGTTCAGAAATCGTCCTGTAACCGGTCAAAAAGAGGTGCTCTACCTGATAATCCTTGTTGATGTCTGTGAAGCGCCAAGTCTTTGATCGGGTACCGACGCCCATCCGTCCAAACTCCTCCCGTGGAGAATATATGGACCAACCGCCAGCGGAGTCCAGGGGTGGATTTGGAGAATAATAGAATGCATAGAGCTGGTTGACAGAGGCTATTGACTTGTTGGTGACAATGCTGACCACAGAACGAGCGCAACGTACAGCACACCGTCAACTCTTTGACGCTTTCAAAGACGTCGATGACATCGCGGTCATTTCCAAAGGATAAAGAGAAGGTCTCGAACGTCCTCGTATGAAAAGTAATTGGACTCCGCCCATGCAAGGTGTGTGGAAGCTGCATGACGAGGGAAATCAAAGGATATGGAACCTAGTCATGGTATCAACATAGAGATGAGCGATTAAAGATGAAAGAGAACTCGCCCACATCTCCTCTTCGCCCGATTCTTCATAACGGAATATCAGGTGGTGTGCTGTCAGGTGTACAGAGCCATAATGCAGACTCCCTGATTTGCCGCATAGAACTTTCTCGACCTACGTGTTTGCGGGCTCAGTCTGAGAGCGTGTGTCCAACGATCCCGATGTACACACTTACCTTGGAGACGCGGATCGCGTCCATGCTGACAACGTAGTGGCCAAGTTACAGGAGTGTGGGGTCAATGTTTGCCAATGTTTACATTACACCGAGGAAGTGCTAGATACATATGTCACCCAAAAACCCATAGCGCGTTCAGTCCATCCTGTACGACAACATCGACATCGTCGTCCGAAGCAAGCGGGAATGGATTTTTGACAAGCTCCATCGCCAGTGCGGGTTCCCGTTTGATCCGACGCTTTGTCTCGGCTTCAATCAGCTGTTTCAATGGCGCTTTCATTCAGCGAAAAGACCCCGACGCGATTGTCCCAAAAACTCACCGTCCCGTACGTGTGGTCCAGAAAGTCCTCCATAGAGTAGCCTGGCTTTGTGAACGCCTCCTCGAATATACGCGCCAATGTGGACACTGCAGAGTCATAGTGCTGCTTATGCGAGTACAACTCCCATAACGACGAGTCAACGGCGTTTGTGATGTTGGGGTTAACTTCACCCGGTAAGAAAGGGTCTATATGACTTGTCAGGGAATAACACTGTGAAAAATTCTCGACCTGCCGATAAAGGGATCATCCGCATCCTGCGTCCGATGGATCATACCCATCAGGGCAGGATGTCGCTTGAGCAGGTTATAAGCCAACGGCATGACCATGATAATTGCAGCAGGTGGTGCGGTCAGAGAAAGCCGGGACAGTCTCTTGACAAACGATGCAACAAGTGACGCTGGCAAATGACTAAGTCAAATCAGCGAAATCGGTCCACAGGCACGTGAAGTAGTAAGAAAACTGACGTTGAGCTCAAGAAGAGCTCGGTTAGTCGAAAGAACCTTGCGCGGTGTTTGAGATGGAGAACATCTCTGTCAAGGAAGGCGTAAAGTCGGGTATAAAACGAGGGGTAGTCTCTGGAGACAATGGGTCAAATAAACGTCGAGGATGACAAGTAACTACTCCCAGGTTGTAATCTTTGATCAAGGTGAACAAGGCGTTGAGCGCCAAAAGGCCTACAGTCCCACCTAATAAAATAAGAACATGCACCTCTCGAACTGTGACGTACTTACCAAAGTCAACGCATGCACTTATCCAGTCCATTACTAGGATTGGCCTGGTCAGGTGTGGAAGCACGCCCCTATGCATGATATTGAGAACTCGCGTCGTGAGTACGCGATTGGCGCTGGTCGATATAGACGAAAGATGAGGTAGAAAGGTGAGCCATGTTCGTGTGAACACAGCGCGGTGGGCTTGCAATGAGTGAAGGGATTGGTGGAAGGTCAGCTGGTGTGTCCTGCCTTGCACACCCACGACTTTTTTCGTATGTTTGGCATTTGGTTCGTCGTCGAAAAACATTTTCCAATCATCTTGCTCGTCTCCGTTCTCCACATCCTGTAACTCCTCATCTTCGGCGTCGATCGCTCCCGCTTTGCCGTTCTTAGGTTTCGGAGGTTTCTTGCCAAGTTCTTCTACCCACCACGCATTGAAGTCCGAGGGATCGGTCGGAAAGGTGGTCAATTTTTCCATGATGGACAACAGATTTCCGGGTAGATTGGGATGGTCAGCGGGCGAGTATTTTGAAAGTATGAGGCTAGTAAAGAACCATGAAACTATGCATAAATCATGGGCCTGAGTACATACGTCGCCTCCCGGAGGAAACACCACCGGATGTCATGATGGACGGTGAGCCAGGTGTCTACAAAGTGATCCCGTATATCTGGGGCTGTCTTTCCCGCGAACGACGCAGTCGATCTATGGAGGGTAGAAGGAGGACAGAGGAGGAGTGCCTGCACGATATGCTTGAAATGCAAAAAGTGGAATTGTGGTTGGTTATCGGGATTCGATGTGGTCAGCGACGTCGAGAGATGCTTGAGTAAAGAGAAGAGGATATCCATAGCTGATTTCTGGGAGCAGGTGAGAAACAGAGTGGAACAGAGAACGCCGAGACATACCCTCAACGTAGCCTCTTCGTCCTGCAGCAAGCCAACGAGGAGGTTGACATATGCATCAAGCCGCTCCCATAGCCACTTCCGTACGACCTTTGCGGCATCACCTCCCCCGGGTGCAAGTTTATTGCTTGATATGATGACGACGAATGCGCGATACAGACTGTAAAGTGCTTTAGACAAGACCCTCGCGTCTGATGCATTTTGAGCAGTATCCAGGAGATCTGTAAGAGGGTTCAAGGATGTATGATTGACCACAGCAGTGGTGATCTGAAGCTCGAGATCATTGATAACAGTTTCGCTGTCTTTCGTCTTTCGTCTTTTTGGTGGGGGCGGTAAAGAGCTAGCAGGCATCGGGCCAGGACGTGAAGGAAACCACAACGGTCGAACCTCCAAAGTTTGCGAACTGGACAGAGTGAACAGACGCGTATGACCTTCAAGTTCAACTCTGACTGGTCGGATGTTGACAACACTCTCCCATGCACTTTCACAGTCAAAAGGTCCTTGCCTTGGCTCGACTTGCCAGTGGACGCGCCGACCTTGCCGCCAGATCCAGGCCATGGCACATGCACGCATTTCACTCGTCACTGCGATGTCGCAAGCAATATCTGGATGCCGATGAAAAGGTATGTTTGAATAGTTTGGGCGACTAGTGACAGCGTCCCGATATTATTTTCTGTCCTAGACCTTTAACGAAGTCGCGCTGAACGAGCGTGCAGACGATAAAATCGTCCTTGTCGACTTTTATGCCGAGTTCGTGGCTTAATGCACCGCTGTTGCTAGGTCTGACTGAATCTGGCATACAGCTGGTGTGGACCATGCAAGATGATCTCGCCCATATTGGAGAAGCTTGTTGCAGAAAGCTCTAATGGGAGTGGACGTTCTCTCGACTTGGTCACCATCAATACCGACAAGGAAGTGGAGCTTGCCCAAAAGTATCAAGTGAGAGTCTCTCACTCTGTTCATGCTTCACCATCGAACACGACTCGCAGATACGGTCACTACCGACGGTGATGGCCTTTAAAAACGGAAAACCGATCAACCACTTTATTGGTGCACTCAAAGAAGACGACGTGAGCAAGTTCTTGCGACAGCTGTAGAGAAGCCAGAGTAGCTTAGTTCGGTATCGCAGAAAAAAGGATGATCCAGCTTGATGGATAACACGAGAGAGAGCAACGACAAGTGTCCGAGAACGTGGTGGGTGTAATACAGAGCAATGGTACGAGAATGATGACCCAGAAGGATGACCAGGACTATGTATCAGGATGGAATCAGCGGCTGAAAGAGGATCATTGTATGCTACAGCAAGTGGAGCCGCGCGCGTTCTGGGGTGCATAGGGGTCCTCAGCTTTCTGGACTGGACCCCACACGGATGGGACCTGAGGCGGAGTGAGCGAAGGGAGAGAGAAAGCCAAAGGAGGTACGGACGAGGTGGTCTTTGGTGGTTTTACAGTGCCTGATCAAGCTGCAGACGTGCAGGGATGAGGACGGTGTGGGTGGAGATGGGATGATGACGGACCTTGCACTGGCTTCACTGACACGGATTCTTGGCCTCGCCAAGTCTTCGCGTAGGCGTTGATTATGTTCCAATAGACGACGATATCGCAGTTCGGACATGGACTGTCTGCCGCCTCGGCTGCTCATGTTGACTCGAGAGGGACGGGAAACGAAGAAACTGTCACAGGATGTGTCAGGGAGCGCTTGCAGAGCTTTTTTTTTTTTGAGTGACTGACTTGTCAGCAGTGTCCTCGTGTCAGGGCGACACTGTATAGCGTAGAAATGAGCAGACGAGACGACGGATTGTGGTGGTGGTGGTAAAACAAGGCTTGCCAACTTGGCGGCGAGTCCGTTTTCACACGTGGACAATTGAATTCGGAACACGATAGGTAAAACTACTATACAGTACAGCAGATTCTGGGGTCAATACTTTTCAAGGATACCGCGGAGAAGGTTTTCTTTGGCCTTTGCGTGGTCGTCGGCGCCGAGATGTTTCGCCTTTTTATCGAGTTTGTCGATGAGGCGCTCGGCATCGTTCGGCATCTGGTCGACACAGTGACGAAGTTGCTGGGCTGCTGTGGAGTTAGACGCGAGGAGGGGCGACGGACGGACGCGGTATACCGTGTTCATGTATGCTTGCCTTGAAGGTCTGAAAGAGGAGATCGCTTTCGCGGACGAGGTCGCCAAGCATGGCAAGGAGGGCGTCTAGGGAGCACTGTGGGAGAGGCGAGGTCAAGGGGGGGAGTGGAATATGGGGTGAACATGCCTTTGTGTCGTCATAGACGGTCTGGGCAGCGTCCGCGTCGCGGCGTGCGGCGTCCTCGAAGCGGAGGGTGGCCTGGTCGAGGAGGGCGAGGCCCTGTATGCGGCTGGGGAAGATGTCGTCGTGGACGGCGTCGTGGAGATGCTTGGTGTGCTGTAAGACGGGGATGAGCGTGTGCTTGATGTGTTCCCTGCCGTGGCGATTGTGTGCGGCGAACGCAGGGGCGAGACGGTCGACGAGGGCATTCTTGTCGACAAAAGTGTCGTCGTCGTCGTCGTCGTCGCTGTGTGGTGTGTGAGAGAGAGAGGGGTGGGATGGAAAGAAGAGTACGTACTCGTCGAGGAGGGCGTACCAGTCGTCGTGCATTTAGTGACAGGGGAAGATTGAAACTCCGACGTTGAAGGGTTGCTCCGGTCAAGTCGCACTCTGAATCAGCCTGCTAAGCAAGTCGTCCCCTCCGCCGTCGACCACCTCCTCGTCTCTGTCGTTTCTCTCCTCCACCATGAACGCCCGTCCACACAAACAGTCCATGTCCGAACTCAAGCTTCGTCGACTCACAGAACACAATCAGCGCCTCCGTGAAGATCTCGCACGTCCCCGCATGCGGGTCAGCGAGGCCAGCGCAAGGTAAACCACCCCCTGTTCGTATCTCACCCGCTCACACCTTCACAGCTTGATTCGCTACTGTAAGACGACAAAAGACCATCTCGTGCGTACAACTCCCCCACTCTCTCCCCGCTCACCCCCTCATCCCCTCCAGGTTCCCTCCGTCTGGGGTCCCGTCGGCAAGGGTGAGGATCCATATGCACCACCAAAAACGGGCTGCAATTGCGTCGTAATGTGATGCTTAGTCTTCCTATACCCTCGCCGCCCGCCCATACCCGTCCCATTCCGGGCCAGACACGCCATTTGCATTCATCTCTCACATCATCTAAACACTCACGTTCCTTATCACTCTACCATACACTCCACCTCCAAAATACTGGACGATGTTTTGCATGTACTGTGCTCCCTCCTACCCCAGTCGTCTCGAACGCTGTCTTTTTCTTTTCTTTTCTTTTCACTGGGTTCCTCTCCATTTCTTTCCTACTTGCCCCATTCCATTCTTGGTTTAGCCAATCATCGCCTGCATACTCTACTTTTTATATGTCTTTATCGTCGACGGGCAAGCCTGTGTGCATCCATGCAAATGTACATGTTTGAAACAGCCGCGCTTGGTGTGTTTGACACGACCCTGCCTGCCAACAAGTTAATAAATGGCCCTCTTCCCCCATCCCTCCCCTTTTGCTCCCACCTCACCCATGATCACCGAGCTGCGTCTCCAAATACGCGACCTCGTCCGTCCCTGGGCCCTCAAATACGGCCTCACCGTCCTCCCCGAGTCCGCAGACATCGTCGTCATCGCATGGCTCTTCTTTACCGCCCTCCAGTATAGCCTCTCCCCCGCTTTCTCCAGGGTGCTCTTTCCGGTCTCATATGGCAAGGCCGACAAGAGGACACGCAAAAATTGGTGCTTTCCCCTCCGTCCGGCCATCGTCCCCAGGTCTGACACCCCAACAGGGACATGCATGCCGTCTCCTTCATTCACGCCATCGTCGCCGTCGTCCTTGCTTCGCGGTGCCTCCATATCCAGAGTCTCGACGCCGATCGCGCCTTCGGAACATACCCAGATACCACTTTCCTCTTAGCGATCGCCGTCGGGTGAGTGTCATCTCGCTATGCGCACCACTGCGTCTCACTCCCTCAGGTATTTCATCTGGGATGCCATCGAGTGTACCATACACTTTACAGAGATCGGTTTCGTCGTCCATGGCAAGTGGTTTCGTGCACACACTGGGCCTCTGTTTTCTCATCCCATTTTAGGCGTAGGCTGTCTCGTCATTTTTCTGCTCGGCACTGCAAGTGATTCCCTTTGTTGCTCGTGCGATATCACTGACGGTATCTACAGCGCCCGTTTGTGCACTACTATGCCGTCCGTTTTCTGCTCTGGGAAGTGTACGTGATCTTTTGCGCGACGTGCCACTTGGTATACTGACGTGGTTGTAGGAGCACCATCTTTCTCAACATAAATTGGTGCGTTCGGGTGCGCGTCAATCTGTCAGTAATGATCCTAGCTTGGTGCAGGTATTTGGACAAGACGGGCAATACCGGATCTCAACTACAGTGGATCAACGGGATGATCTTGTTGGGCACCTTTTTCTGTTTCCGGATTGTTTGGGGCGCAAAGATAGTAAGCTCAAGGTCCTCTTGATGGTTTCGGGACGCTGAGCAGGATACAGTCGTATGACTTTTTTGTTACATTGAATGGCGTTCACACCAAACTTCCACTCTTTTACATCATGGTTTATGGGGTGAGCAACATCGTGCTTCAAGGTCTCAACTGGTTCTGGTGTGTGCCAATGTCATGTTGGCGAAAAGCGATGGCTGAATGTGTATGGTGCAGGTTCACGAAGATGATTACTGCAATTCAGAAGCGATTCAGGCCCTCCGTCAAGGACAAGTCGAGTGGACGTGGCATTCTGAATGGCAATGGAACTGGCAAGATAGAGAGCCACCGGGATTAATGAGGGTGGTTGGGACACGTACATCATCTCATCACGCACATATACCATAATACACCAAAGAACTAGGAAGCAGTGAGGGCAAGACAGAAAGCAGCTTGTACTTGAGATCTGACGGAGCGCTCCCACGCGACGAGATTGGGACGACGAGCGACTTGAACACGTGTGGATTCATCGCTGTGGAGGAGGGTATGCAAGTACGCAAAGACGAGCGCATCGAGAGCAGTGGGTTTTCTGAAAGAGAGGTCAGAGAGACAACACGAGTTGCGAGCCGACCTACTGCGAGCCAAGGAACCATTTGTCGGAGGAAAGACGATCCGAGAGTGCAGCGATTGCCTCGGCATAGCGCGCGTGTATGGCGGACGAGTCAGTGTTGGCACCAAAAGGAGGGAAAGGAGAGGTAAAGCCAGTAGAGGGAGGAGGAGGGGGATTAAGGACGGTGTCTAGGGCGCGATTTTTAGTCGAGTTTGGCTGGAGAAAAGTGGAAGGAGGTCGAGAGAGGGACTGAAAGGGAGGTGAGCGACGGCGGAGGGATTAGTGGGACACGGACCAGGGCGGCGTGCACGACGCCTTCGAGGAGGGCGATCCAAGCATGACTCTCGTCTTTGGCGCGTTGATCGCGGTAGCCGTCAAGGGGGTCAGGTGTGTGGTCGAGACGCGCATCTGCCCAGGCAGGGATGCTGCGCGGAGGCAAGAGACGCGGCGAGGCGGCTGGGAGCTGGAGGATCGGGAGACGGGCGTCGAGGGCGCCTTCGGGGGAGATGTCCCAGCGAAGGGCGATGTGGTTGAGACCGCGGAGGGCGAGATAGGCCTGCCATTTGAGACATTCGACGTCGGTGCTGATGAGGGCGGTTTGGTTGCGCGGGGGTGCTATCCAGAGGGTGGGCTGGACGACGTGGAAGCGGGTCTGGACGGCGACGGGAGTGTTGGTGCGGAGGGGGAACCGCGAAAAGAAGGCGGCAGGCAGGTCCATCGTATGGTGGTTGCAGTCAGACCATGTCAACACCATCCGACTCGGCGTCGTCACTCCCTCGCTCACCGCCAGACACAGCGACGGCGCGTCCGTTCAGGTTCACCTGGGACCCAGCAAGCAGACGCGGCCCAGCGAGCATATCAGAAACCACCACCGCCGACGGCCACGCCCACGACACCTTTGCCACCCTCCCTCGCGTACACATCCCCGACGCCTGGTCCAGCACTACACAGG